>JAFMOD010000530.1:17453-31962 GCA_019802435.1 Corydoras maculifer
CAGAGGAGAACGTTCAGAGAACCATCAAAAGAACTGAACACAACACACAGAGGAGAACGTTCAGAGAACCATCAAAAGAACTGGACAACACACAGAGGAGAACGTTCAGAGAACCATCAAAAGAACTGGACAACACACAGAGGAGAACGTTCAGAGAACCATCAAAAGAACTGAACACAACACACAGAGGAGAACGTTCAGAGAACCATCAAAAGAACTGGACAACACACAGAGGAGAACGTTCAGAGAACCATCAAAAGAACTGAACACAACACACAGAGGAGAACGTTCAGAGAACCATCAAAAGAACTGGACACAACACACACACAGAACCACAACAACATCACACTGTACAGTAGAACCACTTCTGCTTTGGAGGATTGAGCATTTGAAGGTCCATTCAGGTGGAGGAGCATTAATGAGTTTACAGAACATGATCTAATTAACAGATTTTGCAGTTGATTGAATCGCATAAATGGACATAACGAGTACAGAATGATGTGCCACTTCAGAGGTCTACTGAACTTAAATACCTAAATTCAATAATCTTTCTGTTGTAATTAGAGCATCTTGTTCGTTAACAGAACATCGGTCCTGTTTTCTCCAAAATTAAATTTCACATTACAAACATTAATTAAAAAAATCCTTCTGTAAACTCCAGAGTCTCATTCCCAACTAAATTAATTAACGAATGCTCATCTTCCACTGAATCCTCTAGGTAGGGGGGGGGGGGTGGACCGGACGGAACAGCTTACAGAATTTCTCCGTCAGTGGACGATAATAAGTGGTGCATTTGGTCGTGGTCCATTTAATGAAGAAGAAGACGGTGTGGGTCTCCGTCACACACTGCTGAAAGTCCACCACCTCCGTCTCTGTGAACAACAACAAAAAGACAAACACCTGACTGCAAAGTAAACACAAACACTGCCGCAATTCAAACACTGCTGCAATTAAAACACTGCTGCAATTAAAACACTGACGCAATTAAACACTGCTGCAATTAAAACACTGCTGCAATTAAAACACTGCTGCAATTAAAACACTGACGCAATTAAACACTGCTGCAATTAAAACACTGCTGCAATTAAAACACTGACGCAATTAAACACTGCTGCAATTAAACACTGCTGCAATTAAAACACTGCTGCAATTAAAACACTGCTGCAATTAAAACACTGACGCAATTGAACACTGCTGCAATTAAACACTGCTGCAATTAAAACACTGCTGCAATTAAAACACTGACGCAATTAAACACTGCTGCAATTAAACACTGCTGCAATTAAACACTGCTGCAATTAAAACACTGCTGCAATTAAACACTGCTGCATGGTAAAACACTGCTGCAATTAAAACACTGCTGCAATTAAAACACTGACGCAACTAAAACACTGACGCAATTAAAACACTGCTGCAATTAAATACTGCTGCAATTAAACACTGCAATCAAAACACTGCTGCAATCAAAACACTGCTGCAATTAAATACTGAGTGGGTTCTGTTGCTCTGTGCTGTACTCAGTTCAGCAGTCATTATTGTATTTGATCTAAAGTGGAAATTGGTTTGCGGCTCTGCGAGCGTTAAAACACTACAAAGAACTTTCTGTTGTAAACTTCAAACCTCGTTAAATTTATAATTACTGCTGTTTGATGTAAAGAACAAATACAGAACATTAAACTGTATGCAGTGAGATCGAGAGCTAAAGCATCTGTTTGATCTTTATTATTAATTAATTAATGTGGGTATTACTCAGACTGTTAACGAAATCTCGACTTAAGTGCACCAGCGCTCTCAGCTCCCCCCCCAGCGTCGCCGAGGTGATGTAGTGAGTCCCGAATCTCTCCAGCAGCTGTCTGTAGGAGGCGTAATCATACACCACAGGAAGTGAGGTCAGATGTTTCCAGAAGTCCTCAGTGAGGGGGAGGAACGCCGGCTTCTGAGCCTGAACCTGAGCGACTTCCACATCGCTGCTGATCATCACCAACTGCTTCGACTGCACACACACAATTAACACACACAACCAACACAATCAACACACATAACCAATCAACAGACACAATCCATAAACACAATCAACAAACTCAACAGACACAATCAATAAACACAATGATTGAACAAAGTCAGTCAAAACAAAGTCAAACAATAAATTGGTGTTTGTTGGTGTTCGTGTGGGTGTTTGTTTGTGTTTGTTGGTGCTTGTGTCTATTGGTGTTGGTGGGTGTTGGTGTGGGTGTCTGTGGGTGTCTGTGTCTATTGGTGTTGGTGTGGGTGTCTGTGGGTGTTTGTGTCTATTGGTGTTGGTGTGGGTGTCTGTGGGTGTTTGTGTCTATTGGTGTTGGTGTGGGTGTCTGTGGGTGTTTGTTGGTGTTGAAGGACCTGTTGTTTGTCGAGTTCTTCGTTGGAGGTGAAATGATTGTGTCCTCTGGTGGTTCCAGTGGTATGTTCTCGACTGACGATGCTCTTCTTGTAATGCCAAGAACTTTCAAACATCTCACTGGAGAATTCATTTTTAGCTGATACCTTTTAATAAAACAAACCATCTCACACTTCCCGTTATTAATTAATGATGAGTGTGTGGTTGATTATTGACGACTCTTGGTGTGAGGTACCTGGAAGCTGTAACCGAGCACGCTCTGTGGAAGTCTGAATAAATCCTGATGGTTCCCACTAAACGTTTTTCTGCACTGTCCTCCGAAACTCAGAGTGTTAATCACACCGCCTCTGTAGCTGTGCGTCGTTATGTCATACCTGATACACCATACACACAATACACAATACACAAGGTATGAGCGTCCATCACGTGGATGTGTGTGTGTTTTGGGCAGTGGGGGGGTGGGGATGTTACCCAAGGCCAAGCTGTGCTGTAGGTGGAGCCTTCTGTACATCACACACATTTTGAGTGTTACATTTCCATTCATCTGATCCGTCCTCACAGTCCTGATCCCCATTACACTTCATATTCTGACTCACACATGAACCTGTACACACACACACACACACACACACACACGATGTGTGATGATGATGATGATGATGATGATGATGATTTTTTATGATCAGGTACCTGATTGACAGCGGAAGCGATTTCCACAGCCCTCAAGCAGGGGGCAGTGCTGAGTAGTCTCACAGTTCTGTGTGCGGAAGGTGTGAGAGGAACACGGAGTACCATAAAACTGTGGATACACCAATACAGAGCGTATCTGGTTCTGTAACACACACACACACACACACACACACACACACACACACACACACACACACACACACATGGTGTATATCATCCATATTTCTCAAACTGTTCAGTTGAACCCATTATCAAAACAAAAGGTTGAAGTTCCTCTGTTCCTCATCACAGAACCACGTTCAGTAAACATCTCTCAGGAGTGAGCGGATACTAAAGCAATCAGGTACGAGGGGGCGTGGCCTCAGTCTGAATAAATCACATGATGAGGTACTGTTGGGTGTGAGGTGCAGTGAGGTTCAATTTCACCATGTGATTTATTCACAATAATACACAACCTGGACGACCTGCGGCCTAGTGTTTGGCATGTTCTCCACTCAGTGCTGGGAATCCAGGTTTGAATCCCAGTCTGGGTTTGCATGTTCTCCCCGTGTCTGCGTGGGTTTCCTCTGGGTTCTCCGGATTCCTCCCACAGTCCACAATTCCACATAAATTGAAGATGAATTAATACACCAGCTCGAGCGTCTGATTGCTTTAATAAAACACTTAAACACACTGTAATAAAAAAACAGAAATGTCTTTATTGAAAGTAATAATTTGAAAAAATAATTTGTGACGTAATCTAATCCGGTTTATAAAATATCATGTTTCTGGTTTGTCTAGCAATCAAATGTCGCCATCTCGTGGCCACATTACAGAATGAAGCTTGTTTACATTACAGAATGTATCTCATTATCTGGCGAAGCACATTGTGCTACTTTGCGTACCACAGTTGTTATATTCATATATTCATTCATTATCTCCCGCTTATCCTCTATTAGGGTCGCGGTGGGGTTCCCCATGCCCATCCAGGGGAGAACGTCTCAGGCGCTGGGCAGATAGACCCAGGACAGGGCGCCAATCCATCGCTGGGCACACACTCACTCACACAGACACACTCTATAGGGGGCAATTTTGAGAATTCAATTGACTTGATCCATGATGTTTTTGGACTGTGGGGGGAAACCGGAGAACCCGGAGGAAACCCACGCAGACACGGGGAGAACATGGAAACTCCACCCAGATGGGGAATCGAACCGGGAATCCCTAGTGCTGAGAGGCGAACGTGCTAAACCACTAAGCCACCGTGCCGCCCCAGTTGTTATATAATAAATATAATATATACTAAAGCTCTATAGCTGCACCTGGGTTTTGGAACAGGGATCACATTCTGTCCATGAAGACCAGTCACTTAAAACACAGTTCACTTGAGCCACAGACTCCACTGCAGCTCTGCAACAAACACAACAGCGTTTACAACACAGCCTGGGGGGAGGGGGAGGGGAGGGGAGGGGGTCAGAACAACAACATGGAGATTATGAAACATGCTTCTGTACCAGAGGGAGTTAAAAACATATTCCCTAAAACTGCACAGCTGATGACGCCATTATTACATCACTCTAATTAATTTATACTATTAATCAAAACACTAATGATCATTAATGGAACATCCTGTAAGAGCAAAACCAACAAACTAACACAAACTACATCAAAGAAACGCGACACAAAGTGCAGAGCAACAAGCTGGTGCGGTAACCATGGCAACAGAAGAATTAATACCAGAGAAAACAATAAGCGATCGATAAGCAGGACACCGTCCGAGCTTCAGGACATACTTACATTCTCAGAGAGAACAGAACCAACACGAACCTGCAGAACTGCCAATCAGAACACACACACACACACACACACACACACACACACACACACACACACACACACACATCAATCAAAGAATTCTCAGGTCATAATCAATCAGATTGATCCTTAATCAGCTGCAGAGGTTACTCTGTTACTCACCATCATCATCATCATACTGCTGCAGAGTTCTGTGTTCTGTATGTGTGTGTGTGTGTGTGTGTGTGTGTGTGTGTGTGTGTACTAACGGAAAGAGGTTCCTCCTCCACACAGAACATTCCTTCTTGATGGAGAACTGATTGATTGGATCCAGAACATTTCCTCAGAACTGTTTACTCGGTTCTGCTGAAGGTTTTGGGTCATTAAAGTCCAAGCTGATTTCCAGATGGACACCGAGCCGCTCTGCAAACTTTAAACTTCAACTTTAGAAATAATCTCAGTGCAAATGAAAGTGTTTATGTAACTACAGTCTTTATTTAAACACTTAAAGCTGCAGGTTTCAGCGGGAGCGTGTTTATCCACAGTGAAACGTTCTGAATCTGTCCACCAGGCGGCAGCGTGGGGCAGCTTCGTTCATCTCCTGCTCCTCCATTAATGCAGACAGCGAGCTGAGAGGAGATGAAATGGTGAGATTAATATGAGATTAAGGTGACGGGATTTGTTACTTAGGTGATGAGGATGCAGGGACAGGATTTAGGAGAATCGTTTAGGATGATGAGTTTTCCTGAATCGGATCAGGAGCAGCTCCATCCATGGAGAACGTCTGACCGTCCGCCAGCGCCTCGTCTTCTGACCGCTTCATCGTCTGACCTCGCTGACCTCAAACCACAACCTCACCGAGAACGCCTTCATCTTCACACAAGAACTTCAGTGGTGAAGTATCTGGAGGTGCTAATGAGGTGCTAAAGATGTTCTCCAGAGGGGAGTCCTCACGTCCCTCACCACCTCACGTCCTCTCAGTCTGATCCACTTCTGACCTGCGTGATCACCGGGATGTAACGATCATGAATCTAATCATCAATAGAGACCTGAGGTTCCTCACATGGCTCTTCAGAGAAGCCTGTGGATCTGATTTTCACTTCAGAAGTCATCCTCCTGCAGAAAGCGCGGCGCCGGCGTTCCGTCTTTGATGGCGCAGCTGCGGCGGTCCGAGTCTGCCAGCTCTGAATAGCTGTAATTGTGCAAACATTTAATGACGGACTGTTATGTGCATCAGAATGAGAACCAATTGGCAGGACAATAAAGGAGGACATGCAGAGCGCCGCTTTTGTTCGCTGTTGTTTCATGGAAATGTTTTTTTTTTTCATTTGAATTTCAATGGGAACCAAAATTACGGCGGGCCACAAACAAGACCTTGTGGTACACCATAACCAATGGTGGTCCCAATGTTCCATTAACACAAGAGCGTGACAGAAAAGCATATATTGTTTATGATTCATTAAAGCTTAATCACAGAATATGATTCATTTAGATAACAATTTACGGAACTGACACAGAACCACCAGACCGTTCCTCAGTGAGACCGTTCCTCAGCGAGACCGTTCCTCAGTGAGACCGTTCCTCAGCGAGACCGTTCCTCAGCGAGACCGTTCCTCAGCGAGACCGTTCCTCAGCGAGACCGTTCCTCAGCGAGACCGTTCCTCAGCGAGACCGTTCCTCAGCGAGACCGTCCCGCCACAGCAGTCTTTTCTCGGGTAGAACCTTTGTTGTGGGCGTCGTTTAGATCCACTGAAGACGTTTTATCTTGCTCTCCACACCACAGTTCCAGAGAACCCTAAAGACACCGACGCCATCTCAGAGCTTTGAGGGCTGAAGTTCTTGAGCAGGTATCTGAGAGAGTTCCCATGGACTGAATCTCTGCAGATGGCTCGAGGGTCCAGATTGTCTTCGAATCAGAGAATGGAGATGGATCACGGTTCTGCTGGGAGTTCATTTCTTGGGGAATTTAGCTTTTCGGTTCTCCACCAAAGACTGCTTAAACGACAGTGAGGGGTTTTGGTGGACGGACGTCTGATGGTTTTGGAGACGCTGCTCCTCCAGGTTGCAGCAGCATTTTAAGTCAGTGTGTCTCGCACCGTGGACCGCGGTGTCTTCTCTCTCTCACGTTGAAGAATAAATGAGAGAATTTGATCATTTCAACTTTGATGAAACAGTTTGGGGAAGGCCCGCTGTGGTTCCAGCATGACTGCACAAAGTTCGGTCCATGAAGACCCGGTTGGCTGAGGTTCTAATGGGAGAACCTGTGAGTCCTCAGTGTCTGACCCCACAAACGATCCTCATGGAATGATCCTCTGGAACGTTCCAGAACACCTCACAAACATCTAAGCTGTACCTGCTGTGAACGGAGAACCATTAAGAGTGGAGACCTGGTTCCACAGAGCATTAAAATCAGTTCCAGAACCAAAAAGACATTAGAGCAGTAGAAGGTTTGAAGGACGTTTATGGAGAGTGTAAAGAACATCAGGTTTGCAAACCCAGAAGATCGAAGAGGAACTCTCATAACAGACAATCAAACGGAACATCATTTCAGAGACGCCCGGGACGTCGGGACGCTCGTTTCACAAAGACGGGATGACCTGAAGACGTGGAGCAGAACGTGGAGGAACCACCCACGCCACACGACAGACACAAGTTCATCAAACAGTTCAGAGTTCTATTTAAATTCAGCACAACGAGATTCATCTGCAGAGCGGTCCGACCCCGCAGCGGAGCTCGCCGGACCGCACCGGACCGCACCGGACCGAGGTCGGGAACAGATATGGCGGCGCGGCGTTTAATCATACCGAGATGAAAATGTCCCACGAATACAGAATGTGTTTTTTTTTTTGTCTCAGTCAGAAGATAAAGCACACACACACACACACACACACACACACACACACTACAAACAAATCCATTAAATACCACAACGCTCACCCGCCCGAACACCCCCCCGTTATATAAGTGCTCTGAATGCTCCCTGACCCGCCAACCAACTAAACGGACAGCATACGATACGCCGAAGAGTCTATAATGAGAATAATACATATCGTGGTATATCGTAAAACTGATAAATCATGAGACCCGCTTATCCCGTACCTCGGTTCCACTTCCTCCCTGAACTAAAGTGGGCGGAACCCAGAGAGGAAGGCGGGGCTTTAAACAATAAGACTGGTGCAGGAGGAGGTTGGTACAGTCCGAGGCTGAGGAAGGCTCAGGTGAGGTTCTCCTCGTCGTCGCCCACGTAGTAATTCAGAGTGATGACGGCGCTGACAAAGTCGCCCAGCTCCACGAAGTCGGCCGTGATCACGTTCACACCGCTCTCACCGGGACGCTGCGAACGAACCCACTGCATCATCGCCGGGAGAGCTCTGTCTCACACACACACACACACACACACACACACGGCGTGGATCAGGACTCAGAACCATCCAGATGCCATGATTCATCCATCCATCCATTATCTTCATCTTTATCCTCTATTAGGGTCGGGGGGGGGGGGGTTCCCCATGCCCATCCAGTGGAGAACATTTCGGGCGCTGGATAGATACACCCAGGACAGGGGGGCAATCCATCGCTGGACACACACTCACTCACACAGACACACACTATATGGGGCAATTTGGAGAACTCAATTGACCTGACCCATGTTTTTGGACTGTGGGAGGAAACCGAAGAACCCAGAGGAAACCCACACGGACACGGGGAGAACATGGAAACTCCACCCAGATGGGGATTCGAACCGGGAATCCCTAGCGCTGAGAGGAGAACATGCAAAACCACTAAGCCACCGTAAATTATTCAATTATTAATTCATTCATTAAATCAATATATTCATTCATTATCCTCCGCTTTATCCTCTATAAGGGTTGGGAGGGGGGGTGTACCCCATGTCCATGCCCATCCAGGGGAGAACGTTTGAGGCGCTGGGCAGATACACGCAGGACAGGACACCAATCTATTACTGAGGACACACTCACACACACTCTATATGGGGCAATTTGGAGAACACAATTGACTTGACCCATGTTTTTGGACTGTGGAAGGAAACCGAAAAACCCGGAGGAAGCCCACACGGACACGGGGAGGACATGCAAACTCCACCCAGATGGGTATTCGAACCGGGAATCCCTAGTGCTGAGAGGAGAACATACCAAACCACTAAGCTACCGTGCCGTGGAAGGTGTGGCACAGGTGCACTGTGGGTAATAATGAATGAATGAATGCGGGCTCACCTTTCAGTGATGATCTCTCGGAGGCCGCTGGCCACGCCCCTCATCACGGTGCTGGCTTTGGGCGTGAGGACCATCTGAGAAACAAAGAAGGTTCCCTGTCGCCGGCGCTGGGTCACCGAGGTCTGGAGGAACTTGATGAGTTTTTCGGGGTCGGTGGTGTTGGCGCAGGCCGTGGGCATCATCTGCCCCGGCCACAGGAAGGGCACCTCCAGCGCCATGGGGCTGTGATAGAACACCAGCACCTGGAACTCCTTCTGCCACAGGTACTTCAGACTGACCTCCTCGGCGAACACCACGGGGCAGAGCCGGTCCCCGAAGATGCCCCGCAGCATCTGCACCAGCTTCTCGTGGTGCAGGTTCTGCACGCCGTAAAAGTGGTTGAAGTCCAGGAACACGATTTCGCGAGCATGGGAGGACAGGAAGGTGCTGATCTGCTCCAGACCCTCACGCACGGTGGCGCTGAAGAGCCCGTGAGCAAAGTAGAGCTCGTTCTCGGGATCTCGAGGCTTCGTGGAAATGCGAAGGTCGAAGAAGCGAACGCCGGCCTCCAGCTGACTGGAGAAGTTCATGGTCTGGGTGGCCAGCCACTTCCTCATTAACTTCTTGGCCACGGCTCCAAAAACCGAGACAAAGTTCTGCACCGTTTCGGGCTGCTCGGGTCCCACGGGCGAGGCTTCATCGGTGTAGAAGCTGAAAGAGTCGTGAGAACCTGCAGAGAGAGAGCTTCAGAATGAATCATCTAAACACTGATGCTCACCACATACAGCCTCACACCGCACCCGTCCAAATGTCCATCACTACAAAACTCCAAACTCCACGTGGCCTTCAGATGAGCTCAAGAACCCAGCGCAGAAAGAGAACTTCATGGAACGGGTTCCATGGTTCAGCAACTGGTACATCACCAAGTGTGTAAAGCACGCCGTCGCTGGACTCCAGAACGGTGGAGACGGGTTCTCTGTAGTGATGGATCACGCTTCTCCATCTGGAGATCTGATGGACGAGTCTGGGTTTGGCGGTTCCAGGAGAACCGTACTTGTCTAACTACAAAGTTTGGTGGTGGTGATGGTGGTGGGGGTTGTGTTGGGGGGTCGTTTTTCAGGAACTGGGCGTGGGTTCCCCTTAGTTCCACTGAGAGAAACTCACAGGACATTTTGGACAGTTCCACGCTCTCAAAGTCAGGAGAACCGTTTGGAGCCTATCCCATCCTCTTCAACATGACGGAGTACCAGAACACAAAGACCTGAACCCCATAGAACGTATTGGGGATGAATTAGAACGCAGACTGAGAGCCAGGCCTTGTGTGTGACCTCACAAACAAAGTTCTGGAAGAACAAACACACTCTTTGTGGACGGCCTTCACAGAAGAGCTGAAGATGTTCTAGAACCCTATGGGCCTGAGTCCACTTAAACTGTGAGGACCGAGCCTGAGTCCACTTTAACCCGGAACCTTTCACGGGTTGGTACTGGGACCGTTCGAGTTTGTGTGAGCATGCGGTCGGTCTCAGTGCTGCAGTAACAGGTGAGGACGTGATGGTGCTGTGGGGGGGGGGTGTAGAACCGATGATTCGTTAGTTCTTTAATGACGGGATGCTGATCTGTGATGAAGCGGCAAAGCAGAACGAAGCCACCATGTTTAAATAGAATGCACCATCTCCAAACACACACACACACACACACACACGTCAGCAGGACGGGTTCCAGTCTGCGGCCAGCCCCAGGACACATCCCATTTTAGAACAGCCCCTGTTCCTGCACTAATTACTGACGCAGTCTCCCGCTGCTCCGGAGCTGTTCCACCATCACCCCCTCTGCTGGAGGACCAGAGGACATCACTCAGCTTCAGTCCCACCACCCTCACCTTCATCATATTCATCTTCACCTTCACCAAGTTTAACTCTGACCTCACTCAGCAAACCTAAAGAGTGCACTTCACAGTGATCCACAACGCGCACACACACACACTCACACACACACACACACACACACACACACACACACACACACACACACACACACACAAATTCTATTAGACTCGTGTAGAAATCCTGAAATTAATCCTCAGTGTAATTCTGCAATACTAAAATTGGAAGCTGAATGTTGTTGGATTAGTAAAATAGGTGTGGCTAAAAATAAGCCATAATGGGCGTGGCCAATTATATACATGAAATGATCAATATATTATAATAGTAAGCTCTTCTGATTACAGAGAGCAAGAGACAGAGAGAGAGAGAGAGAGAGAGACAGAGAGAGAGAGAGAGAGAGACAGAGACAGAGAGAGACAGAGAGAGAGAGAGACAGAGAGAGAGAGAGAGAGAGAGAGAGAGAGAGAGAAAGACAGCTGTGTGTTCAGGCCTAAAGCAACATGTGTCATGTTTGATTTGTGTCTGTCTGAATTCACCTTTAACACTGACATTTATACATTGCTTTGTTTATGTCACACACACACACACATACACACACACACACACACAGTGTACAACATGCACTCGTATGCATGCACATACACATATACATAATACACATTCAGTCACACATTAAGTAAACATAAATACACACTAATGCATGTAAACTTGTAAAAATGTGTACACACACACACACACACACACACACAGATCATAAAGCTAAATGTTGCACCACGTCCTCACACACTCACCGGGGATGGCCAGGTTGTTCAGAGGAACCGTGTGCAGGTTCGACGGCAGGTTGGCCATCCAGTCTGAGAGGCGCAGCTCGCCCTTCCCCTGAGACGATGCCATGCTGCCTCCTGATGCTGCTCCTGCTCCTCTGATGCTGCTCCTGATGCTGCTCCTGATGCTGCTCCTGCTCCTCTGATGCTGCTCCTGATGCTGCTCCTGCTCCTCTGATGCTGCTCCTGATGCTGCTCCTGCTCCTCTGATGCTGCTCCTGATGCTGCTCCTGCTCCTCTGATGCTGCTCCTGCTCCTCTGATGCTGCTCCTGATGCTGCTCCTGCTCCTCTGATGCTGCTCCTGATGCTGCTCCTGATGCTGCTCCTGCTCCTCTGATGCTGCTCCTGCTCCTCTGATGCTGCTCCTGCTCCTCTGATGCTGCTCCTGATGCTGCTCCTGCTCCTCTGATGCTGCTCCTGATGCTGCTCCTGAGCCTGATCAGCTCTGCACTTACTCACTCGCTCGCTCGCTCTGCGCACACGCGTGTGTGTGTGTGTGTGTGTGTGTGTGCACTCAGAACACAGCATACAGCAGCATACTCCACACCCCCAACACACACACAGTTAGCTCTTTCCCTCTAATTCACAGCCGAGCTTTATCTGGGCATTCTTGACTCGTGGTTGCCATGGTTTCCTGCTGGCGCCCGGCGAGCACAATGCCCACCCTCACACTTGGCGGCGCCGCGTTACGAACCCTTCAACACTCACAACACGGTGCAACATTTCCTCCGAGTCGGGTCAGCGCCCAGACGATTCACAGACGAGTCTAATGAGCCGCTGATTAGACTCTCCACTGCAGCCCATCGGCTCGGTCCGATTCACTCAGTGAGTCAATCCACGTAAATGATTCAGTGATTCAAACACTGACTGGCCTGTAAATAAAAACAATTAAAGGCAGCAAAACAAAACTTATATATATATATGAATCTGGGCGGCACGGTGGCTTAGCATGTTCTCCTCTCAGCACTAGGGATTCCCGGTTCGAATCCCCATCTGGGTGGAGTTTGCATGTTCTCCCCGTGTCTGCGTGGGTCTCCTCCAGGTTCTCCGGTTTCCTCCCACAGTCCAAAAACATGGATCAAGGTTAATTGAGTTCCCCAAATTGCCCCATATAGAGTGTGTATGTGTGTGTCCAGTGATAGATTGGCGCCCTGTCCTGGGTGTATCTGCCCAGCGCCCAAAACGTTCTCCCCTGGATGGGTATGGGGAACCCCCCCCCCCCCCCAACCCTAATAGAGGATAAAGCGGAAGATAATGGATGGATATTTATATATATATATATATATGTGAGCTGAAGGTCCCCAGTTCGATTCCCGGTCCAACCAAGTACTGCGGCCGATTGCCCCCTTGGGCACCGTATACAGGGATGACCAACGCTACAGGCACACACACACACACACACACACTGTTTAGTAGCTTGTGTCAAACACTTTATTCTTCATTTTCATGAAAACAGAAGGAGAATCTTTATGACGTCATATTGTCGATGTGATGATGTAACAGAGGCACATGATCATGACATTATAAAAACCTAAAGTAGTCATATCTAACTTTAAATATTCATTTAATCTTAATATTAAGGCCTATCCCTGTAATTCAGTAACATTCATCCTGCAGATTAAATAAACAATACGACAGTTTCACTCTGATTTTAAATCATTATCTCCTTCATTAGTTTTTAATCAGAGACTCCGTCTGATTTTTAATAAATACATAAAAAAAAACATTAATCTTAAAAAAAAAAAAACCTTCACAAAAACGGATCTCACACACACACACACACACACACAATAGCTCTATACACTACCTGTGTCCTGTACACCATCTGTAACAGTGTTCTGTACACTACCTGCACTAGCTGTAACTACACCCTGACTGATGATGATGATGAGTTGAAGGTGAAGGGGTCACTCAGACCTGCTGCATGGACTTCAGATCGGGTGAAACCTGAAAACACAGACGCCACCTTCAGATCAGATTCCGACCTCGGTCGCTCATTTAACGGATGTACATACGGATCGGACCGCGTCGCGCCGAACCCGCGCCACCACGACACGGGCGCACGGCCGGCCGCGGGCGGAGGATTCGGCCGAGCGATTCGGTCTGAGGGAATATGATCGACTCACGGCAAAGTCACTTCCCGTGCATTTTCTGATGTCATCGGGTGTTAGCCCCTCCCACACCTCGATCAGGGTCAGGCCTTTGATCTTATCCACATCAAACACGGCCTGAACAAAAGAGCACCGATTATTCAGCTCTCGAACCCGCGCCGGGTCCACGGCTGCATACAGCGTCCAAATCACCCAGTTTACAAACATAAACATTAGATATAACAGTTACACTGTGACTGTGTGTGTGTGTGTGTGTTTTATTGCAGTAATAGAATCAGACACAATGCTCCATTAGTGACACACATTAAAACCCATTAGCAACCACGCTTCCTGTTAGCATTACAGGCTAATGAGCTCCACCCCACACAGGAGGAAGCAACACACACACACACACAGACACACAGACACACAGACACACACACAAGTCCCTGTGTATGGTGATAATGTAATCATCTTTGTCCTTAGTGAAGAAAATGGATGTCTGTGATTAATGTCACTCACTAACTTCATTCTCTCTGATCACATGACTGCTGCTTCTGTTCATCTCTCTTTCTCTCTCACACACACACACACACACACACACACACACACACACACACACACACACACACACACACACACACACACACACACACACAC
>JAFMOD010000530.1:46179-76925 GCA_019802435.1 Corydoras maculifer
AGACAGTGTGTTAATGGTGTAAATTAGACAGATGTGTGTGTGTGTGTGTGTGTGTGTAATGAGACAGTGTGTTAATGGTGTAAATTAGACAGATGTGTGTGTGTGTGTGTGTGTAATGAGACAGTGTGTTAATGGTGTAAATTAGACAGATGTGTGTGTTAATAAGACAGGAGTGCATCTATGAAGGTGTTCATTATGTAATTAAAGTTAATTAGGGGTCTGAATTTATTTACAATTGCAGAAGCCACCTACACCACCTCACGTGACCTAGAAGCAAGTGCACTGCGACCTCCTGCAGGGTTCGGTCAGGTTTATTTCACACCACATTAAACAAATATAAAGACCTGAGGTCCAGAAATAACACGGGACACGACCTCACAATTTAAATCAAGATCGGTTCGTGTGTTCGGGCAGGTCGCTGTCCAAATCAACTACTGACCAATAAGTTCTGACCAAGGACACCGCAGAACCGAACCTGACCCTCAGTGAGCGCGGCGTCGTCGGTCACTCTGAAAGCTCGAGAACGTTATTCGGTAATGGACTCCGGGTTTACAGAGAGAGAGACGCTTTGAAATCGCCTCAGGACAGGGGCAGTGTGGGGGCGCGGGGCTCCGTGTGGAGGGGCAGTTAGCCCGTTAGCCTGCAGCCCGGTGCCGGATTCTGTGAGCGGGACTAACCTTGCTGACAGAGAGCCTGTGCCGTGTGGAGGACGCAGCCCTGAGCAGGAACCTGTCTGCGGCCGAGAGGACTCTGAGGATCGCCATGTTTATCACACGCGAAGAAAGAAATGCTTAGAGACAGAAGAACCGGTTCGCCTCAATGGAGGGGGCGGGGCGGGGGGCGGGGCCACACCGTGATTGGCAGGAGGCGAGGCTGGCGGCATTATCATTTAACCCTTTCACCCCCGCACACGGAGCAACAGAGAGATTATAATTAAAAGGTTTTAAAGACTTTATCATCATTTGCGTCACACGTGCTACATGAAAAGAAAATGTGGTTTAAAGTCATTCAAGTAAACAAAAACGTAAAATTGTAATATTTGATATAGAAAAAATATCTTTAAAATAATATATAAATATAGCAGCAGTATAAAATACATAAAATATATTCACAATAAAACAAAGGATATATATATATAAAATTTGATAAGGGTCAGAATCATCGTTAGAATCAGAAAACTTTAATTAATTAATTCCTGCATAGAAATTGCAGATGTTAAAGTTGCTCAAGCGGTATTGTGTATCTATCTATCTATCTATCTATCTATCTATCTATATATATGTGTGTGTGTGTGTGTGTGTCTGTAATATATATAGTGTATATGCAGTATAAAATGTCCATGTAGAGTGTCTGTTAGGTTTGGTGCGGATTCTGGTATGAAACTGGTTCCCTGTCTTGTTGTTTTGCACTAAATGCTCCGCAACCTCATGTCAGACTTTATACAAATGTTATGTATGCCAAAGAAAGGAACCAAGAAGTCAAAAGTTCTTATATAAATATTTTATAAGTGTTTAGACATAAACGTACAGGGTGCCAATCTATCACTGGGAACACACACTTTCACAGACACACAAACACTATACTGTATAGGACAAATTTAGAGCAGCCAATTTACCTTGAATCCTTGTTTTTGGACTATGGGAGGAAACAGGAGAACCTGGAGGAATCCCACGCCGACAAGGGGAGAACATACAAACTCCATACGGTGCTGAGAGGAGAATATGATAAAGCACCACGTTTATTACTGATTTAAAGATTTTTTAATTTTTTAATGTAGTGTTTTATTGGCTTAACGTGAGAATGGTGTACTTCAGACTTTTAAGAATGCATGTTAAATATACAAAATATTAAATTGTAACGTAATGTTGTTGAAATAACGCAAAATCATAATAATAATAATAATAATAATAATAATAATAATAATGACGACGGTCGGGTCACGTGAGCGTCGGTGATCACGTGGCAGGCCGCGGCGCTGTGGGAGGGGAGTGATGGCGGACTGCAGGAGGCTGTTGGAGTTAGAGAGGCGGATTGTTCAGTTGGACGGCAGGTGCTCGGCTTTGCGCGCAGAGAAACCCGGTCAGTAATGAGAACCCTGTGGAGGAGCGGGTCTGTAGCGCGGGTTCTGTCGGTGAGCTCTGAACGCTGAGGTCACCGTGTTCCGTCCGTCTGTTAGTGTGCGTGTACGGGAGACCGAGCGATAGCCCCGCGCCGCAGCGCTTCGATTCCTACGCCTATTTATAAAAGTCCCGCCCCTTCGCCCGTCTGATTGGCTCGCTGTCGTGCCCATCATTGGGCGGGTGAATTAATCGGACAGTCTAACTGGCGGAGCAATCAGGAGCGTGACGGCCTGTCCAATACGCACCGAGGGGGGCGTGGCCTGTAAATACGGGTGGGATAGAAACACCTTAGCCGTCGTTTCGATACGTTCAGGAAAACTTTACTGTCTTTAGTTCATAAACAGAATTAAATATAACACCACGGTGGCTCAGTGGTTTAGCATGTTCTCCTCTCAGCGCTAGGGATTCCCGGTTCGAATCCCCATCTGGGTGGAGTTTGCATGTTCTCCCCGTGGGTTTCCTCCGGGTTCTCCGGTTTCCTCCCACAGTCCAAAAACATGGATCAAGGTCAATTAAGTTCTCCAAATTGCCCCATGTAGAGTGAGTGTGTGTGTGAGTGTGTGTCCAGTGAAAGATTGCCCCCCTGTTCTGGGTGTATCTGCCCAGCGTCTGAAACGTTCTCCCCTGGATGGGCATGGGGAACCCCCCCCTCCCCCGCGACACTAATAGAGGATAAAGCTGAAGATAATGGATGAAATATAACATCACAGACGATCACCCACAAATTCATCCAACAGCATTAACATCCACACCCGTCACACCTTCAGCCACCCACAACCACGTCGTTCGTAATAAGTGTGTGTGTGTGTGTTTTGGCAGATGATGATTATTTACAGAACGCAGCATCCGTTCTGGAGAGACTGAAGAGTTGCTACACACAGGCTGGAGAGAGCAGTCTGAGCAAACTGTTACAGGACTACACCCAGGTACCTCACTGCAGCACCATCAGCACCACCATCAGCAGCACCATCAGCAGCACCACCGGCGCCTCCTAATCACTGTAATAACCTGCTCCTCCTCCACCATCACGGTGGCTCCTCAGGTGGTCCTGGACGTCACCTTCTACGAGGAGAACAAACTGGTGGATCAGGAGTTTCCTGAGGACGTCTCGCCCATCAAGATTCAGCAGCTGCTGCAGGACCTCACCGAACCCGAGGTGTTAGCAGCTCGACTCTCTCCCAACCAGGAGGTACCACTGCTCCCACAATGCACTGCGGCGTGGTAGGGTCCAAATGAGCTAGTATAACAGTGAATAGCTCAGGACACGCCCACAGATTTCCATCCATCCATTATCTGCAGCTTTATCCTCTATTAGGGTTGGGGGGAGGGGGGGGGGGAACGCTTCGGGCACTGGGCAGATACACCCAGGACAGGGGGGCAATCTATCACTGGACACTCACTCACACACGCTCTATATGGGGCAATTTGGAGAACTCAATTCACCTCGAGCCATGTTTTTGGACTGTGGGAGGAAACCAGAGAACCCGGAGGAAACCCATGCGGACACAGGGAGAACTCTCCACCCAGATGGGGATTCGAACCGGGAATCCCTAGTGCTGAGAGGAGAACATGCTAAACCACCAGATGATTTAATGAACTGAAATAACTTTAATTACAAAATGTTAAAGTTGGCGTGGCGTTACGAGTGTGTGTGTGTGTGTGTGTGTGTGTGTGTGTAGGTACAGGCAGTGTTGGGGTTGGAGCTGTTGGAGTGTGTATACTGGAGACGTGGTGCTCTGCTTTATATGTACTGTCACACACTACATCAGAGGAAACAGTGGATCAAAAAGAACAAAGCAACATTCCTCAAAGTGAGTACACACACACACACACACACAGTTCTGCTCTCACATTAGAACTGTATTTTTGAGCTCAGATAAAGTGTAGAAAGTAAAACGTGTGTGTGTGTGTGTGTGTGTGTGTGTGCAGTGTGTACAGGAGGGAGTTCGGTACCTGATGAAGATGCTGCAGGTGAGAAGCTCAGTGAAGCTCAGTGACAGTGTTGTTTTTCATGATTCCAACACGTCCAACCTACTGTCTGAGGGTAAATACACACACACACACACACACACACACAGACTGAAGTGTCACTTTAATTACAGACCACTCAGGTGGCGTCCTCATTCTGTTAGTTTTGTTGGGTTTGAAGGGACTCTTCAGTGACCTGTGGAGCGTCCGTGTTAAATGATGGCTGGTTATTGGTGACTGAATGTTATTTTAATCTTATTGATGAGAACTCTGTTATGATTCTGATCAGGGATCCTGTCAGACACTCACCTGCTGACCATGATGTACGTGGGTGAGATGTGCTTCTGGGCGGTGAAGTACGAGGACGGTGGTCCGGACTCCCCTCAGTGTAAAGAGGAGAGCCTTCAGTTCCGTGACATCGGCACACAGATCCTAAATAAATACGTCCGAGCGTGCGAGGGTCCACTTCAGGGTCAGGGCTGGAACACCGAAAATGCCAAGGAGATCCTCAGCATCCTCCAATAAACACACACACACACACGCCGGAGTGTGTGGCAGCACCCTGCGCTGGGCGGTCGGACGTGCTACACTACATTAACACACAGATCAGAGCAGAGGTTATTTAAGATGGACTGCAGCGGTGAGGTCAGCAGTTTGTAATTAAAGTTTATTTATTTATTTGTTACTATATGCAGAAGGAAACGTCCCACCGCGTACAGATACGTTTACAGGGTTCACACCATGCAGTATTGCTTTAATCACTCGCCCGTGTCGGTTCCCGTGTCGGTTCTCGTGTCGGTTCTCGTCCACTCCACCTTCATCTCTATCGTTCTGTTGAACTGTAACTCAGTTTCTCGGTGCACTTTGGAAAAACTTTTTTGCCTGAGTTTCATTTCGGGTCGTTTTTTTGTTTGTGCTGCCAAATAAATAATGAATCTGTGATTAAGAAATGTTAACTAGTTAGAGACCAGGGTGTCTGCTGTAGTTCTGAAGACCACAGCACCCATGATGCATCAGTGCCGTGACGTGGGGTTCTGAGGTTGTGTGGGACGAGCCTGTATTTTGTACCTTTACATGTTTCCTCTGTTACAAAAAAATCAAAAATAAAAATGCGATTTTAAAACGAACTGAGTGAACGAACCTGCGGAACGTTTCTCTGATTAAGTTTGAAATATTAAAACATACTTTTGGTGGCACGGTGGCTTAGTGGTTTAGCACGTTCGCCTCTCAGCGCTAGGGATTCCCGGTTCGAATCCCCATCTGGGTGGAGTTTCCATGTTCTCCCCGTGTCTGCGTGGGTTTCCACCGGGTTCTCCGGTTTCCTCCCACTGTCCAAAAACATGGAACTAGTTAATTGAATTCTCAAAATTGCCCCATATAGAGTGTGTCTGTGTGAGTGAGTGTGTGCCCAGCGATGGATTGGCCCCCTGTCCTGGGTCTATCTGCCCAGCACCCGAGATGTTCTCCCCTGGATGGGCATGGGGAACCCCCCCCCCCAATAGAGGATAAAGCGGGAGATAATGAATGAATGAATGATAACATACTTTTGGTTCGGAAATAAAAAAATAAAGATTAGTTAAGTTTTAAAAAATGTAAAGTTTCATTAAAAATGAAAAGTTTCATTAAAAATGTAAAGTTTCATTTAAAGCAGCAACGACGATCGAGCGACCAAAACATTACAAACATCACCGACCAATCAGAGCTCGTCACGTCATCCGGGGTGTTTTCTCGTACAACCTATCGGAAACTTATAATCCGATCGAATGAAACATCATGACTTATTGTTATTATTATTATTATTATAAAAACTATAATATAAATCTTGATCTACATTTCGACCTCGTCTGAGGTCAAATGTGAGAACTTTAAAACTTTGCACACGTCATTTCGGGAGCTCATGGGTAATGTAGTTTACAACAGAACAACTAAACACAGTATAACGAAAGCACATGACGTAGTTTTAATAAAATAGTTTTAAATATTAAGCATCATTAAAACACATAACGCCCCGCGAATACAGCCGCAGATTAAATATGTTTTGAATTAAACGCGATTTCCAGAGTCGGTGTGACGTCACCAGGAGTGTGTCGTTAACATTTCCTGTATTCAGGTGGAACACGACATAGTGATGATAAAATCCGATTAAAGATGTTCAAAGTGAATACGAAATTATGAGTTTATTACAGAAACTTAAAGTCGCTTTATTTTCAAGCCGAAGGCGGAACTCTGAAGGTTCCAGCTCAGACCGTCCTGCTCTGCTGGACCATCTCCCTGTGAGTCCACCTCCGAGATAGCACGACATAGAGTCCGGTTTCAACATCAAAACATTGATTTGTTGAATTGATTGATGTCTGAGATGTATCCTCAGCTTAGTTGTTAGAATAAGTTTAAAGCTCTGGTTTTTTGGTTGTGGTTCCACATTTTCTGATCTTTTGGAGAATGGTTCTTAGAGGAAGCATTCTGAATCCCCAGCATGGTTCCCTGGACATACCTGACCGTCTTCTCCTCAGGTGGATCTGCAGTTCCTGATCCTGACCTACCTGCCTCCCGCGGATCTCTGCAGACTGGGAGCCACGGGTCTTTACTGGCGCTCACTGGTGCGAGACCCTCTGCTGTGGAGGTACTTTCTGATTCGAGATGCCCCCAACTGGACCTCTGTGGACCACCTGTCCACTCCCAACCCGGAGTTCCTCAGCGAGGGCATCGGAGATGAGACACAGGAGGAGAACGAGAAATTAGATTATATGTCAGAGTGAGTTATTAATGATATTAAAGAGATGTTTATTGGATTCATCTTCTTACTGCACTTTATATCAGCATGGCTTCGACAGGTGGTGGATGAGTTTCAGCACTGCAGTACTGAGAATCATCCACCACCCTCCGTCCGTGCTCCGTCCATGGTCCTTATCATCAGAGAACAAAGTAAAGGGGACTAATGGGGTTTGTAGAGCATAGGCGTCAAACTCAAGGCCCATAGGCCATATCCGGCCCACGAGATCATTTTACGTTGATCTGTTATTATTGTTAATGGCCCATCATTTTTTTTGGCCCGTGCTCATATTTAAAATTTGTATAATTTTGACAGGAACAGTTTTATGAAAAGCAGAAACATTTAAAGTTAATTAAAGTTTATTGTGCAGCACAGTGGCTTAGTGGTTAGCACGTTCTCCTTTCAGCACTAGGGATTCCCGGTTCGAATCCCCATCTGGGTGGAGTTTCCATGTCCTCCCCGAGTCCGCGTGGGTTTCCTCCCACAGTCCAAAAACATGGATCAAGTCAATTGAGTTCCCCAAATTGCCCCATATAGAGTGTGACCCTAATAGAGGATAAAGCGGAAGATAAATAAAATGTATTGTTATTTTTCTAAAATGGCCCAAAAGCAAAGAAAACTTTTTTTTTAAATACTTTTGTGGAAAAAAAAATCTTTTTAGTTTGCTGTTTTTTCGCAGCGTGTTCAGAGTTGAACCTTTTTATAATTTTATAAAGAGATATTTTTTATAAAGTTAAAGTTTATTTATTGTGGAATAATGTTCCGGTCTGTTTTTCTTCCTAATCATGAGCAGAGAACATTTCCTTTTAGTCTTTAATGTTAATGTTGATGCTGTTCGGCCGTCCACCTAACGTGGGCTTGGAGGTTTGGCCGCCGGTGCGATTGAGTTTGACCCCCTGATGTAGAGGAACAGATGGACTACAGAATGGAGCTGTAGAACTACAAAGCCCATCAGTCTGATACAGTGAGAGTAGAAATGAGGAGGTGAATGTGAAGTGACCGCTGAGCTGAGTGTTGCTGCGTCCGGTTCTGCGTTGTATTGAATGTAAGGTGGTTGCTGTGCAGGTACCTGCGCTGCAGTCCTCAGTGCAGAGCTCCACTGCGCGGCTCACCTCCGTCCACCCTCTCCTTCCTGCTGCACTCGCTGGTCCCCGAGGCCGAGCCCAGGTATGCCATGTTTGGGGCGGGGCTTGAGCAGCTGGAGGTCTTGCTTCTGATCGTGATGATAAACTCACCGGACGTCCTGAAGGTCGGAGGAGCCCCACAACGTCAGATCGACGGTACTGTAACACACGAATACAGTTATATTATTTACTTGTAATGAATCGGATCAATGAGGAGAGTGATGTATTGATCTGTATTGATCAGGTATTGGATCAGGGATCAGTTTTGTTTCTGGTGACCAGCAGAAGTTCAACATCATAACTTTATATTCTAATAACAGGTACAGTCCAGTGCACCCATCAGTAATCACCATGTGGAATCAGAGAGCTGAGACGATGTGCAAACAGTTTGGGGAAGGCCTCTTATTAATACTGATGGTAGTAACAAGTGGCCTTGTTGTTGCCGTGGTGATGAGTGATGTGATTGGTCAGGGCGGAGCGGGAGCGAGCGCGGGTGGAGGGCTCCAGCGTCAACAACAAGATCTTCATCCAGGAGGAAGATGATGGGTCAGGACGAAGGAGCCTCAGCGTCGCTCCTCAGCTTCACGAAGTGATGCGCACTGTCAATGGCTTCATCTATGTCGCCAACGCCGAGAGAGAGACGGGTACCACCGACACACACACACACACACACACACACACACATCTTAATGCAAAACATATGATTATTAATCAGGCATATATGTTTATAATGTGTGTGTGTGTGCAGCAGGTGTTAGGGAGGAGGACTGTGCTCAGATCAGTGCTGTACTGCAGCCGATGTTTGGCTCGCTCTCTCGCCCCCTGCTGGTTCTTTCCTGTGTCTCCAGAAATGAAGCACAGAGGAGAAGTTCCTGTATCTCTGTCGCTCATCAGCTTCAGCTTCACCTTCTGTCCAACCCCTGGAGGGTGAGAGCAGACACACACACACACACACACACACACACACACACACACACAGGTGCTCTGGATGGAGTCAGATTTGAAGAATAATTAACCCAAAGAAAACCTTTAAAATGACTAAGTGTCTGCATCCAACAGTGAAACATGGTGGAGGATGTGTTTCTGTCGAGCTCACTGATTTGGTGACACACACATTCATGCATACAGTTCTATTACGGAGACGTCTGATTGGCCCCAAAATCATTGCCAATGATGGGAACCCTGTGCTCAACCTCACTGGTCATCTAGTACAAAGATCAAGGTCTTTAGAAGAACTTTGGCAGGTTCTCCCAGAAGGGCTCCATTTTGGGCACTGGGCAGATACACCCTGACAGGGGGCCTATCTATTGCTGGGCACACACTCACACACATTCTATATGGGGCAATTTAGAGCATTTAATTGACCCTAAATTTATGTTATTGTACTGTGAGCTGAAACCGGATTAAAAAAAATTAAAAAAAACCCATGCAGACACGGGGAGAACATGCAAACTCCACCCAGATCGGAATTCGAACCTGGATCTGCAGCGCTGAGAGGAGAACATGCCAACCACTAAGCCCCTGTGCCACCCTAGATCAGATATAAAAATGTAAATAAAAACAATACCTCATTATTCTACAGCCTTCATCAGATTTGTACCGTACTGTACACACTGTGTGTGTGTGTGTGTGTGTGTGTGTGTGTGTGTGTGTAGGTCCAGGACGTGGTTGCCGAGTCTCTAACGGGACTTCTGGAGGGAATCCGCTGGTTACTGTCGCAACATTAAACCGAACTTCAAAGGCTTTCTACTTTATTAACTTTAGATCATTTGAATGTTTATTAATATTAAACATCAAATCAAATCATTTTTAAATAATGATTTAAATCAAATAATGAACTTTATGTGAATAAATGAGTTCATGCACTTTTGATTAAAGTTGACCTCGGCCTGCACCTGTAGGGGTCGCTGTTGACTTATCAATAATTAAATTCGATGCATTATATTAATGAGTGTTTAATTCATTGGAATCTGATTGGACGTGGTGTTTGTGATGTCATTAATGAATGAGCTGAGGGTTCTGTGTTCTGCTCACCACACTGGACCTCGGGCCGGTTTCCGATCTAAATGAAGAAGACGGCGGTCATTAGTCCGGGTTTTGCATCCCCGCTGAGTGATCCGATGTGCCTCATCAGCACCACCTCACATCCAATCCAAAGCTGCTGTGAATACGGCGGCCACGTTATTAGAGACAGCGTTCAGACGGATTAGGAGAATTAAAAGTGCATCATTTTATTCATTACACAAATCAGAGGAACAAGGACACTTTAAAGACAACGCACATGGACAGAACGTCCTACAGCCGAGGACAACACGTTTACATCGAGAGACGGGTCCAATTCCAGCGTCAGATCCATTTCATCCTGAATTCTGAGCCACACCTTCTTTAAAGATCAACCTCCAACCCCCCCAGGTGTTAATGAGCTCAGAGAGGACGAGGCTCAGCTGTCCACATTCAGAGTCACATGACCGCAGGTGTCCTGCTTCAGATCTGATCTCAATCAGCAGGATTATATCTGATTAACTGATTAATGACCACAGCACATGAGGTTCTAACAGGAGGACGTTCTAACAGGAGGACGTTCTAGCAGGAGGACGTTCTAGCAGGAGGACGTTCTAGCAGGAGGACGTTCTTAAAGTCCAAATTCATTGGACAGTAGCAGCTGTTCACGCGGAGAACCTGATTTCTGTGATTAAATGGCTCGCCGTCGCCGTCGGGCTGGAATGAATCGGGAGTCGGATGTAGATCAGATGGGCTTGTAGAGCAGTGTAGTGACGTACTTCTTCTTGTAGCGATGAGTAGCACTGAGCACCATCACGCCGTCCTGCGAGGACAACACCCGAGAGGAGGGAGACGATTCAGCCAACAACTTTACATTCATCATCCATCCATCATTATCTCCCGCTTTAGGGGGGGGGGGGGGGGGGGGGGGGGGGGGGGGGGGGGGGGGGGGGGGGGGGGGGGGGGGGGGGGGGGGGGGGGGGGGGGGGGGGGGGGGGGGGGGGGGGGGGGGGGGGGGGGGGGGGGGGGGGTGGCATATCCATCCAGGGAAGAACGTCTCGGGCGCTGGGCAGATACACCCAAGACAGGGGGGCAATATATCACTGTACACACACTTACACACACTCTATGGGGCAATTTGGAGAACTCAATTAACTTGATCCATGTTTTTGGACTGTGGGAGGAAACCCACACGGACACGGGGAGAACATGGAAACTCCACCCAGATGGGGATTCGAACCGGAAATCCCTAGTGCTGAGAGGAGAACATGCTAAACCACTAAGACAACGTCATCGCCCATCAGCAAATAATTTCCTCTGGAAAAAGATCAAAGAGGAGCTGAGGACAAATGTCTCAGCAGATCAGAACCAGAGTCACAACGGAGAACATTTAGATCAGACACCATTACAGATCAGATCTAAATGATCTAGAGGACCCTCAAACAACAGATTCAGATCTTCCTTTAGAAGTTTAATTAAACACCAGAGTATCAATGCAGGAGAACATACCAAACCCACCCAAAGTGAAGGCCCTCAAGAGAATGTACCTTGATGGAAAGGGCGTACAGATGATTGAGCATGACATGGTTGGGTTCAGGAAGCAGAGCAGGATCACACTGTGATGCAAACACACAGATTATGATGTCATAATAACGAAGCCGTTCTGTAATTATCTCATTAACGCGCTGGGCTCGGCGTTACATCGACTGAATACATCAAAGATAAGAGATACGACATCAGAGTCTTCAAACGTATGAGATATCTCACTATGCTGAAGTGAGACCTGGTATAACGCTTCATGAGATAACTCAAGATAGTGTGAGATGCCATGAGACCAACCTGGAACAAGACAACAATATGAAGCATAATGAGATACCTTCAGTGAGACAGTGTGAGATCATGTGACTCACCGAGACACCAGTGTCTTTATTGAGAAGAACCTGGAGCAGATGAGGGGGCAGGATCGGGGGGCAGCGCTGGCGCTCCTCTCCTTTAACGGAGTACGGTTCCTGATGGTACGGTCCAGGAGGAGAACTGGAGAGATCTAAAGAGGAGCACAACCAGAAACCTCAGGTCCTCCTCATGGACTTTAAAGCTCTGAGGACGGACGGACCTGAGACCTCAGAGCTCATACCTGAGGCGTCGTCCAGAGTCTCATCACTCCGTAAAGCATCAAACACTTGGTAGTCCTTCTTGCGTATCATGACCACGTTGTTCACCACGCCAGACTTGGTGGTTATGACGGGCTGAGGGAACATCAAAGCACAGAGGCTCAGAACATGAGATATGAGATAACAACAAGACATCCAAGATTAAAGAACAACGAGGACGAACAGAGAGAGAGAGAGCTAAACTCCAACAGAAGGACAATATGAGAGAACATGGAGAAAAGAACAAAACCATGAGATGAGCTTTAACCTGGACTGACCTTCCTGGGATCCAGCATCCAGTGGCCATCCACAAAATACTTGTACTGATGTTCTCCTTCTGGAAGATCTACCACAGCCACGAAGCTCTGCTGACTACAAAGCAAAGAAAGGATCTCTGACATGTCTGGAAACTTCTGGACACCTCTTCCCATCTAACCTCTGTGAGGTGTGACGGGGTCAGCAGAGGGGCTGATGAGGTCACCTTTTGGACAGAGGGATCTTATTGGACCAGTTGGTGAAGGAGCCGGAGAGATAGACATCCTTCGCCGGTCCGGACCATGAGAAGACGGTGGGATGTTCTTCTGGAGGAACTCTAGATTCAGACTGTATGTCCTTCTGCCACGCCAGGAACTCCTGCACATGGTCAACCCTCATCATCATCATCATCACAAACAAACAAACACGTGATTCGGAATCAGTGATTAAATGATTCAGAGTCACACTCTGTGCTGATTCAGTGGTTGTACCTTTGCATCATCCTGGAACAAGTCTGCATCTTCAGTCATCAGGATTTTGGTTCCATCTTTAGTTCCTCGGTTCCTCTGAGCCTTCTCTGCACCAGCACCTCTCTCACTGCTGGCGTTCCCCATGAGCCTGTCAATCACCAACCATTAACCAATCACACGCTCTGCTGAGGGTCCATAAACCCACCCTTCACTCAAGGGAGAAACAGACACCTAGAACCGAGAGGAACCGAGCAGAGACGAAAAGAACCGAAAACAGCCGAGCAGAGACGAAAAGAACCGAGAGAAACCGAGCAGAGACGAAAAGAACCGAGAGGAACCGAGCAGAGACGAAAAGAACCGAAAACAGCCGAGCAGAGACGAAAAGAACCGAGAGGAACCGAGCAGAAACTTTGTTGGTGTGAATAACTTCGCGGTTAATGAATCCCGAGTTAAAGACTTTAATCTCACTTTGTAATTAAACTTCACATTAAACACCATCAGCTCCGCGCCGCGTCTTTAAACTCAGAGCCGCTTCAGAGAACGAAGCGCTGATTCAGTAATGAGGAAGTGGGAGTTCCGATGCAGGTCGCGGGTTTAATTCTGCATTTTAACCAAAATCCCGCCTTTATAACCTGCTGTGTGTGTGTGTGTGTGTGTGTGTGTGTGTGTGTGTGTGTGTGTGTGTGTAATGTCTAACTCACCGTGTAAACGCGACCTGTGTGTGTGTGTGTGTGTGTGTGTGTGTGCGCGCGCGCGTGTGTGTGTGTTCAGTGCAGCGCCATGTTCTTTACCCAAACACACACTTCCGTTTATAATGAAGTCTGCTTACTGGAATAGTTTAAGTAATCACGAAAATTTTACAAATAATAAAATAATGTTAATATAAAACAAAATATCACAAGAATAAAGTCTGTAGTATTAATAATATTAGTATTAATAAATACACAAATATAATTGATTTGTAATATTACTATTAATATTATTGTCAAACGTTAATAATAATAATTATTATTATAATAACAATATTATTATTATTATTATTATTATTATATTGGTGTTGTCATTTTGACATTTTTTAAATAACGTAATGCGTTATAAATAATAAAAACACTAATAAAGTCAGTAATAATAACTAATGAAAAGTCTTTGATCTTTTAAATATTTCCCGTCACACTGAATTTATTCAGGTCTTAAAGTTTAGTTTTTATTATGTGACGCTTTTTAACTTTAAACTGTTAAATCTGATGTTTGTTCAAAGAGCCTGATTTTAATGAAAACATCGCAAAGTCGTTGAGTTTAAATAAATCTGCAGATTTACAGATGAGTTCGAACATCACAAATACAGCGACCTCCATCCGGAGCGAGTTCACTCAGTCATTATTCAGCTTTGTCTCCCTCTGGTGGCCGTTGGTGTGAATATCAGCAGTAAGTGTACATTAGTGTGTACTGAGGCTCAGCGGCTTTACAAACGGACACACAGAGTCAAGAAAAGCAGATTGTTTCTAAAAGTATGACATGGAGGAAAATAATAAATAAAATAAACAGAAGAAACCAAATAAAACAATTATCTTGCATTTACACACGTGAACAGTTCAGAGGCCACAACAGCCGAGTGTAAACTGTGATGAACAACTGTGATGAAAACAGAAGTGCGTGATCCAGCTGTGGTCCAGAAGTCATAGTGTGCACATGCACAGGTGTGTGTGTGTGTGTGTGTGTGTGTGTGTGTGTGTGTGTGTGTGTAACTGAGTTGTGTTGTGTTTCTCACGGTGATCCACTTTCCCTGTCACCTCTGAAAAACTAACACTGAATGCTGAACTCAGCACACACACCCACACCCACACCCCCCCCCCCCACACACACACACCCACACACCCACAGGGCTATATTTAGTGTAGATCTAACCTCAGCTCCTCTAACATTACATATCAGACTTCAACTTTGTTCTTATGCTGCAGATTTTTTGATAATAGATGAAATCATTTCTCTCTTCCGTTCAGTTTTTATAGCTTCTGTTTTATTTCATTTAAGAAGTACATGTTCTTTAAAAAAAGCCCCCCCCCCCACACACACAACCAAACACACACACAGACACACACACCTTATATCTGTACAGTTCATTATGAGAGAATTTATCAAAAAAGATTAAATGAAACATAAAATAAAGAAAGATTGAAATAAAAGTGAACATACACACGTCGTCCTGATATCTGAGGAACCTCTGGGCTCTGCAGCCATGAAGTTCATGATGTTATAAATAAAACAGAACATAGATACTGTTTATGATTTATAACACATTTATGATGTAACATGAGAATTTAACAACGAGCAACTAACTTTCCCTCCCTCTCTCTCTCTCTCTTTCTCTCTCTTCACACACACACACACACACACACACACACACACACACACACACACACACACACACACACTTAAGTTCAGTATTTTGCATAAAAAATGTTTAAAACAAAGTAAAATAATGACACTGATTTTTAAAGCTGTAATTACTGTTACATATGAAAAGGTTCATTATTCAGATCAGAGCCTGTAGTGTGGGCATCGTTTCCGCTTGAATAACTTTATAAATGCATAATTAGCGTCTCTTTGCACACTTTTAAAGTCATGCAGATGATAATTAAGAATGAGCTCCCGTGTCGTTAGTGCAGCGTTCATAAGTCTAACAGATTACACCAAACTATTTACACCTTCTTTAGTTTAAGACATTTTTTTGGAGGTTCATAAAAGGTTGCAGGATGTTATAATGCCGTACAGCGATGTAGAGCTCTGCAGAGGACGCCCCCTGCGGGTCCACCCGAGAGCGATGAACTGCACACTGTCACGACTTCATCATCTTCCTCATCCTTATCCTCAGATCTTATTCTGAAGAACAAAAGGATCATACGATTACGAACATCATCACTCAACCTCAGACACTCACACAGCCTCAGGTAACCGGTGTATGCTGTTTTAATCTCAACCTGAAGGGGCGCTGTTGCTTACATTACTTCACCTGCAGAGTTAGTACAGAACACACCTGCACCACCACTTCAGTCTGACTGCGGTACTGAGAATCATCCACCACCCTAATAAACCCTGATCATCAGAGAACAGAGTACAGGGGACTAACAGAGTGTAAAGGAACAGATGGACTACAGAATGGAACTGTAGAACTACAAACCCCATCTGTATGGAGGTGGAGATGAACTAATGGAGATCGAGAGGAGAAACAGGAGGTGATCTGTGTGTCCTGCGTGCGTGTGTGTGTGTGTGTGTGTGTGTGTGTGTGTGTGTACACACCGTAGTGAAGTGTACGATACAGAAGGTCATGATGATGAGAAGTCCGATGATGAAGGATGCGATGCCCATGTGCAGAGCTTTCCTCCCCAGCCGTCTCGCTCCATCGTAATCTCCGTTATCGTGACTGCTCTGAGACTGAGAGAGGACACCATCAGAACCCTGACGCTCCCAAACATTAATTAATTTTAATAACAGTGTCTCTGAAAACACGAAAATATATAAACCAATATAATAAACATTCATTCATTATCTCTCTCTTTATCCTCTATTAGGGTCGGGGGGGGGGGTTCCCCATGCCCATCCAGGGGAGAACGTTTCGGGCGCTGGGCAGATAGACCCAGGACAAGGCGCCAATCCATCGCTGGACACACACTTACTCACACACACTCTATATGGGGCAATTTGGAGAATTCAATTGACTTGATTCATGTTTTTGGACTGTGGGAGGAACCCGCAGGAAACCCACGCGGACATGGGGAGAACATGAAAACTCCACCCAAATGGGGATTCGAACCGGGAATCCCTAGTGCTGAGAGGAGAACATGCTAAACCAGTAAGCCACCGTGCCGCCCAATATACTAAATATTAGCTTGAAAATTCATTAATTCATTCATTATCCTCCACTTAATCCTCTAGTAGAGCCGTGGGGGGGGGGTTCCCTATGCCCATCCAACGGAGAACGTTTTGGGTGCCAATCTATCACTGGGCACATACTATCACACACACACACACACACACACACACACACTCTATATGGGGCAAATAAGAGCATTTAATTCAGCTTGAATCCATGTTTTTGGACTGTGGAAGGAAACTGGAGAACCCTGAGGAAACCCACACGGACACGGGGAGAACATGCAAACTCCACCCAGTTTGGAATTCCAATCTGGATCTCCAGTGCTTAAAGGAGAACATGCCAAACCACTGAGCCACTGTGCCATCCTTAGCTTGAAGATTATTTTATTAATAATGTTTCTGTGAATTACATCATGTCTACCAGCTGCAAGGTCTTCATGACCCCTGTGTGTGTGTGTGTGTGTGTGTGTGTGTGTGTGTGTGATGCTAGCCCTCTGTCATTACAGAGTGTATCAGATTAGTCTGTAAATCACACACACACTTTGGGAACATAGTGATGATGACACGCTGCATTTAGCTCAGATTAAAGCAGCTCCGGGGTAAACAGAGAGCAGACATGTTTATACCCCGGCTTCATCCTAACACCAGGACACCTGTGTGTGTGTGTGTGTGTGTGTGTGTGTGTGTGTGTGTGTGTGTGTGTAGATGAACAAAATGTCAGAGCTTCACATGTTGATCAGTGTGAACATCAAACCCTGATAATAAAGATCAGAAACATCCATCATCTTCTGCTTTATCCTCTATTAGGCTCGCGGGGGGAGGTGGGGGGTCCCCATCCAGGGGAGAACGTTTCCAGCGCTGGGCAGATACACCCAGGACTGGGGGGCAATCTATCACTGGACACACACTCACTCACTCACTCACTCACTCACTCACTCACACACACACACACACACACACACACACACACGCACTCTATATGGGGCAATTTAGAGCATTTGATTCACTTTGAATCCATGTTTTTTTGACTGATCATCAGACTGACCATCATCACTACCACCATCACCACCACCACCATTACCATCACCACCACCACCACCACCACCACCACCACCACCACCACCACCACCACCACCACCATCACCACCACCACCACCACCACCACCACCACCACCATCACCACCATCACCACCACCACTACCATCATCACATTTCTAAAAACAATGTCCTACCTTCTTGTCGGTGGTCAGAGAACAGAAGAACCCTTTATTTCGATCAGGGTGTGTAGAAAGACAGATGATGTCTTAAAGATGTTCTCATGATCTCCTCAGAGCAAACCAGACTCATCATCCAACCCTCAAACCCTCAACCTTCACCTCACAGACCTCGTCTTGAGCGCGGCGTGAATGAGGACTGATCATGTGAGCAGGCCCGAGTCAGATGGCGTGATTGAAGAGCGAGAAGACACAGCACAGTCAACCTGAAACTCCTCACCTAACGAACACCAACACAGCCTCCACACACTGCAACCACACCGCAGCTCCACCAGGGGGGGGGGGTTTCCTGATCACAAAAGATTCTAATATTCAACCAGAATCAACCGAACGTTAACACACACACATGGATACACCCCCACGCTTACACACCAACATCTCTCCATCCATCTGTCCAAACTACAGCCCCCCCCTCCACCACGCTCACCGTCATGGGTCTGTTCTGCTTAATGCTCCACTAGGGTCATGTGGGGGGGGGGGCTTTCAATTGACCTTGATCCATATTTTAAGACTGTGGGATGAAACCTGAGAACCCACGGGGAGCACATGCAAACTCCACCCAGATCAAGATTCGAACCTGGAACCCCCGGCACTGAGAGGAGAACATGCCAATCACTAAGCCAGAGTGAAAATGAATGCAGAGAATTTTCATGCTTCAAATTAAATCCTCATTACTTTCACATTAAACCAAAATATTAACATTTTTATTCAAATCAGCTTCAATAAATCAGATTTCATTAATTTGCGTTACTTTTAATTGATTTTTTAATTGATCACCGCAGGGGATCAGTAACATTTCAACTGATTAATATAATAGAATAAAATAAGATTTAAATTCAATAAGGTTTCACGTTTAGATCCATGAATGTTACGTGAACATGGCAACCACTATGCCATACACTCTGACTTAGTGGTTGGCATGTTCTCCTCTCAGCGCCAGGGGTTCCAGGTTCGAATCTCGATCTGGGTGGAGTTTGCATGTTCTCCCTGTGTCCACATGGGTTTCCTTTGGGTTCTCAGGTTTCATCCCGCAGTCTCAAAACCTGGATCAAGGTCTTAATTGGCGGCAGGTGATTGAACGAGGCGGGGGTTGGTCCGTGCTGCAGTCTGATCTCAGGTGAGGTGATGGATGATGTGATCGTCGTTCAGACGGCTCGCGGCGTCTCATATTCGTCTCATATTTTTTTCCTCTTTGCAGAAGCAGAACTCTGAGGTTGAGGTGTGAAAAGTCGACCCGCCTCCGGCTGCTTCAGCTGCAGACGCAGGACGCAGTCACGCCGGATTAACCACCCGCAGCCAACAACCTTCTCATCGGTGAGTACGTCTTAAACTCTTATTTATAACGTGTTGTAAAGTTACGGGCTGTAAATATAAAATAAATGCGAGGTGGCGGTGAGCGGGACGTACAGTGTTTACACTGCATCAATTCTGAAATACACAGCTTTATATTCAGTGAACACTGACGCCGTCCGGCCCACTGCTGTCTGTGGAGTCACCAGAAATCCCTCAGAGCATCAATACTCATTCATCCATCCATTATCTTCTGCTTTATCCTCTATTAGGGTCGCGGGGGGGGGGTCCCCATGCCCATCCAGCAAGCGAGTGAGGCAGTGAGAGAGGATGAGGGAGTGAGCGAGCGAGTGAGGCAGTGAGAGAGGATGAGGGAGTGAGCGAGCGAGTGAGTGAGCTCACTCCCTCATCCTCTCTCACTGCCTCACTCGCTCGCTCACTCCCTCATCCTCACTCACTCACTCACTCGCTCGCTCACTCGCTCATCCTCTCTCACTCACTCACTCGCTCACTCACTCGCTCATCCTCTCTCACTGGCTCAGCACACGCTGCATCTCTCTGAAGCTGCAGGCTCCACATTGATTTTAAAATGGGCTTACTGAGATCTTAAGCTCTTAACACGCGAGCAATTCCATAAACCTTCACTGCAAATCAAGTTCCAACGATCAATGAGCTTTAAAACATCTGGAGCAGCAGCTGTCTGGAACCCAAACTCGTCCTCCTCTGATTCTCATGTGTGTGAATGTTCTGACGGACACTGAGACAGTCTCCAGATGATCTCCATACGCCGTCTGAGACGCTCAGATTCATTCCACTTATTCATTTATTCACACATTTCAGTTTTAGTTTCAGCTAAACAAAGAGATAATGATGAGATCATGATGAGATAATGATGAGATCATGATGAGATCATGATGAGATAATGATGAGATCATGATGAGATAATGATGAGGTCAGAAATAGCGAATACTATGAAGGATCTAGACCGATGACACTGGAGCCGAATCCCTGACCCAAACTTAACACTGATTTATTGGAAGAACCCTCCTTCATATTTTAAATTATGATGTCACTCACTGACCGGTTCCGGCTTTTATATTTTAAACCATTAACCAACGAAAGTACATAACCCCGACCCCGACCCCAACACTGACCCCGGGCCTGACGTCCAACAGCAGCATTTGCAGGATGTACCTGCTGAGTAGCAACAGACACTGAGACACCTTTTAAAATAAAACCTAATCAATAAAATTTCATCGTTGAAATAAAGAATTCTACAGAAACAAAGAACCATGGGATGTGAATACACCTGCTGCGACCTCTCAATCATCAAACTGAAGAGTTTAGGTCCCATTACCTCAGAGGGTGCAATACAGATAGCCATGCCTTATGGACAGCTATAATATCTTATAATATAATATAATAATATAATAGGTTATAATATACATATATATATATATATATATATACACACAGACAGGTTGCTGAAGGCTCTTTTTAGGTCCAGCCTGCTGGTGAGTCCTGAACTTAATGAAATAACCCAGGGTGAACTAAACCTGAGACTGTGAGTGAGGTCCTCTCACCCAACATCAGTACCTGACCTCAAATGGACTGAATAAAGCCCTCCACTCTCCCTCCACCTCCAAAAACACTCCAATATCTTGTAGAAAACATTTTTTAGAAGAATAGAGCTGCAGAGCGGAAACAATTAGAACGTATAGATGAAAGAGAAACGTACAGAAGACTAACACCTCACAACTTAAAAGTCTTTTCTCAAAAGTCCAGTCTGTAATTAGTCTGAAGGTGATTAGTGATGTTTTTAATGATGCTGCTGCTACACATGCTTTAGAGATAAGAAGCTTTTTTCAGTCGTCTGTCCACAAACGTTAAGTTCAAGTTCAGGTTATTTATTTCTGTGGTGCTTTTTACATCAGAACGTCGTCACAAAGCAGCTTTACAGAATGAAAAGCCTTTAAACCCCCAAAGAGCAAGCCGAAGCGACAGTGGCAAGACAAAACTCCCTGTTATGTTGTTATTTTAAGGAAGAAACCTTGGGAGGACCAAGACTCAGTGGGGGACTCATCCTCCTTGAGCGGCCAGGCAGCAACAACAATGTAGGACAGCCATGTCCAGATATTTAACAAATGAAAACTATATGTGAGTCCATTAGGGGGCGTCCTGCAGCACCGCCAGTCCAATTCATATTCAGGTTCCATCCAGTATTCGTCAGCAGAGCCATGGATGAAGGTCTGACCACACCTCCAGGAAGCCGGTCACACCTCAAACGTTAGACATCATCACGTATTTTAATAATAATATAAATACTGTATGAATGAGCTCTGTCTTCATATGAAAACAAAGCATTCTGCAGAATGACCAGCATGAGACTCACCTGGCATCGGTTCACTACATTTTAAATGTCCTGGGCCTGTTGTATTTGTTTGAGGGCAACATTTAATAAAGACTGATGTCCAGCTGTCAGTCACTGAGAATTCAGAAGATCTCAATAAGATCTCGACATAAATAAAAGCAACCTCTTATTTGGACGTCTCTCCAACTCACCTATGTCCCGTCCCCCAAACCTCTCCCCATGACAACCAGTGTCCTCATCCCTGAACCCCACAGGACGCTCAGTGCATAAAGCGTGATTAATTAATGAAGATGCCACGAGGATCAGAACGTTGATGTGAGGTTTAGCATCGAGGTTGAGCAGAGTATCAGTCTGTGTGTATGTTTTAAAGACGGATAACAGCCAATCAGAGCTCAGATCAGACCTCATAATGAGCATCATGAATGTGCACCATGTTTCTGAGAGATGTTTTTGGTTCTAATCATCCATTTGGCTCGAGTGCAATAAAATCAGATCTGACTTCCTGATGGGGTGGATGTGAGGAGGTGAAACCATCCACTCGTGCACTCTTACACACTTCTTCTGCAGGCGGCAGATACTTGAGGCGTGTCTATTTATAACGCTCATGAGTGTGGCTGTATCATGAGAACTTAAGGCTTTGGTCAGATTTCACAATCAGAGAAACGAGCGTGAGAACAGAAACCTGCCTGCCGTTCAGCTCGCATGAGGCATCATGGGAATTCCGTGAGGCCTGCATGCTGTTCCACGAACACGGTTAAAAGCAGACCTGTCCAGCAGCATGTGGAAGACAAAACCATTTGGCTGAAGGTAAAAGTCCTGACTGTCGCGAGATCAGAGGGGTTCAGACTCACCATCATGGAGAAGACCAGGGCCACGATGTTGACGGGCCACGCTGGACAAAAGCAGGTGAAGATGGTCAGAAAGATGTAATTTCTGAGCGGAGGAGGAGTTTCGGCCTCCAGACTGTGAGCGATGCTGCCGCCGATCGAACCTTTGCCTTTCTCCTCCGGTCGAGAAAGTCCGGGACTCATGGCGAAGGAGGTCCGAAATCCGTACAGGTGAAGAGCGGGAGGAGAACGTCCTGAGCTCGGGAGCTGATCGGGAAAAAGACAAGGACCGGAATGGAAGATCAGACGAGAAGAGAGAGAAGAGAGAGACGGGAAAGAAGTGAGCCGGAGACGGGATATGGCTTAATTACTTTAGGGGGTGTAAGGGGTGAATATTATACCACTACTGACTGAGAGAGCGAGCGAGCGAGAGAGAGAGAGAGAGAGAGGCCGAGCAGGAGGAGGCAGGAGGGAGAGGAACAGACAGAGAAAAAGAGACAGTAATGTAATTTCTTTATAATAGAATTAAAGGTATAAAGTGTCATTTCTGACCACTAGTGGAGCTCTAAAGCACAGGTTCACTAACATCGTCCATCACGAACCTGGTTCATGATTTTAAACCATGTCCCGTTGGAGAACCTCTCACCATACATGAAAAGCAGGGTCGAGTTTGGTATGTTCTCCCACACGTATTTTACAATAGTCTTGTAAGTGTTTGGGATGGCAGGGTGGCTTAGTGTTTAGCACATTCTCCTCTCAGCACTAGGGTCGGTTAAAATCCCAATCTGTTTCCATGTTCTCCCCGTGTCCGCGTGGGGTTCCTCTGGGTTCTCCAGTTTCCTGCCACCGTCCAAAAGGTCAATTGAATTCTCCAAATTGCCCTATATAGCGTGTGTGTGTATCCAGTGATAGATTGGCGCCCTGTCTGGGGTGTTTCTGCCCGTTCTCCTCTGGATGGGAACAAGTTTAAAAAGGATGAAGCAGAAGGTGATGAGCTGGATGGACCTCATGTTCTAGACTTTCCGAGTTTATTAGGAAGTACTAGAACCCAATGAACCGACAGTCTGGAGAACAAACCGGACGGACCGAAGAGGATACAGATTAAAAACCAAATATTCAGAGTCTCAGAGTGAATAAAGCTGGAGGTCAAAAATTAAAAACCCACAATAAATGAAAATGTACCTCCTCTGAGAACATCACCAGAACGTGGGGGCGGGGGGGGGGTGAAATCTCATGGTGAAATTAAAAGCTGGTGTTGCTTCAGACACTGAAGGTTCAGATTGTTTATTAAGAATAGTAAAGAAAGTTTAAAGGTGAAAGCTGATTGGATTGCTCTGCAGTGATGATGCAGAAGCTCCGGCGTGTTCGGCAAACATGAAGCAGGTCGTCACATTAAACTGACGGGACGTGGCGTCTGAGTGAGACTGTGAACCACGTGGATTTATAGCAGCTGAAATCTACTGATTAATTAAAGTAAAATTTAATTAAAGAGCAGCATCAGCAGAGGAGCTCAAGGAGGAGGAATCCCCCACTGAGCCTCGGTCCTCACAAGGTGTCCTCCTTAAAATATCAACAGAACTGGGAGTTTTGTCTTGCCGCTGTCTCTTGGTCTCGCTCTTTGGAGGTTTAAAGGTTTAGAACTCTGTAAAGCTGCTTTGTGATGATTGTATAGAACAATATAAATAAATGACCTGAACCTGAACCGAGACTCTGATTCTGACCCATGATTCCAGGACGTGAGAACCTGTCTGCTCAGGTGTTGATTTAAATGACCTAGCACACTAACAGAACATCTTCAGATAAAAGACCAAAACATCTGACCAATCAGTATTTATCAGTGTTCTGTAATCAGACAGTTACATCAACACACTGGTTTCTTCTTAAGAACTTCATGAAGGTCTCTGAGGTTTTGTTTTTTAATTCGTTTCCTGTGATCATGAGTTAATAGGTCAGAAGCTGAGGACGACAGAAAGCTGGACGTTGCTGTATGTGTCAGTCGTGATTTTGTGTTTCAGGAACCCAGATGGAGTCACAGCATTAGAACCTCAGTGACAGACTTACAGAACAGGGGCTGGAACCAACAACACTCTGGTATGTAGTCTAGAACCTGAAACAATCTGGAAGTTAATTATGATTTAAAGTGTAAACTTCAGTTGGGCACGGTGGCTTAGTGGTTTAGCATGTTCTCCTCTCAGTGCAAGGGATTCCTGGTTCGAATCCTTATCTGGGTGGAGTTTCCATGTTCTCCCCGTGTCCACGTGGGTTTCCTCCGGGTTCTCCGTTTTCCTCCCACAGTCCAAAAACATGGATCAAGTCAATTGAGTTCTCCAAATTGCCCCCCCAATAGAGGATAAAAGCAGAAGATAATGGATTATTGAATGAAACTTCTGTTGACTCCACTTTAAACCTGTGCTAAAAACTAAACACACGCTGTGGGTGGAACGTGGAACCTTTCAAAAGGACATGTAGGCACGTTTTGGCTTTACATGGCAACCCAGGAATGATCAGCAGAATTAAAGATGAATGTGAATTGCTGCTGGCTGATTCCTCAGGACCGGTTTGATAATAATAATGATACCTGAGGAGGCTGGGGGTCATTTCCTCTGGAGGAGCTCCTCCGCTGAGGGAGCGTGCTGTAATGGTGAATGGTTTCTAATCTGGGATGAGGGAGCAGCTTCGGCAGCATTAACCACTCAGCGATGGAGATAACAGACATCCAGCAGACTGAGTGCTTTTATTCCATCACTGATGTAAGAGATAACACTCAGCAAAGTGGAACCAACAAAACAACGAGAACGGGGCCAGGAGAAGAGCAACAGAACAGAATGTTCCACCTTCAGCCTGATTGCATTAGAGTTCTGTTTGCTGAACATCCATCGCTCCCTGATTCTAGAACCTGCTGAGCAGCACACCATGAGGAACCAGCTGAAGACACGGCAGCAACACATGGAGAACGTTCTCCTCCTGGTGTGATTAGGTATGAAGATTTATATTATTACAATCTCTGTTTGCAGAAGCCTTTAAAATGACTGACCCCCATCTGAATTAGTTTTTAATTTTATCATTATTACCATTTAAATTTATTAATTAGTTATTTTGTTTAAAAACCTCTTTTCTAGTGACATTTTTAAATGTATACAATGTATAAATGATTATATTTATTTTCCTAAAAAACAAAAAAACTTTATTAATGTTTTTATTTTTCTGTTTGCTTCTAAAAAGGACATTTTTTTACTCACTTTTGACTGATCTTTCATCTTAATTATGATCTATTCACTTGATGTATGTGTTCATATAAGTAAGCATGTGTGTATGTGTGTGTGTGTGTGTGTGTGTGTGTGTGTGTGTGTGTGTGCGCGCATGTAGGTGTGTAAAGCCGCATATGCACCTCCACCAACTAACAGGCGAGTAAACAGAACTCATGGCTCTCACACTGGGTTTGGTCATCTTTCTCATGGGTAAGAAATTTATTACATCAAATGTAATCCATAAAATAATTACTCAATTAAAAAGATCATCAATTAAACATTAATGTATTATCTCATTATTATTATTATCATTACAGTGTGGATCACAATATTTATATTAATACATAAAAGTGAATGCATCACAAAAATATATGTCATGTTTAAATACTCTAATAAAAAAAATAACAAGTGTAATTTATCTTATAAAAATGGCTTGAAATTTATACAATTTAAAATTTAAATTGAAATAATGAATTTCCACGGTGAGTAATTAATTCACCTGTTGCTATAAGTACTATTTACTAAATTAAAAATGAAATTAGCGTCGAGATTTTAATGATTATCTCTGATTTAAGCAGATTTGAGAGGATATGTATGATGATAGTTTACTCTGTAAGGTCATCAGATTATTAATCACGAATCGGATTTACTTTAAGACATCACCTTTAATCTGTGATGATTTAATTAAATGTCTGTTTCATCTTCATGTGTTTAATGAGTCTTGTAGCTGTGTTTTTAAAATGTACCATTAAACACATGTATTCATTTATTTATTATTTATTTTTATTTTTAATGTTAGGATTTGTTAATGGATTTAATTGGACAATTTGGCAAACCCCTGATCTCACGACGACCGTGGGTGAAGATGTGAACATCATCTGCAACATCACGTTACCTTCAGTCACAGATGATTGCAGAGTAAAGGTCACATGGACGAAAGATGAAACGGAGCCAATCAAAAAAACTTTTATAGATATGGATTATAGAAATATTACAGATCACAAATCTGACACTCTGACCCTCACATCAGTCAACATCAACCACACCGGGTTTTACATTTGCACAGTTTGGCAAGAACTTCCACAACTAGGACCAGAGTTTCATGGTACCGGCACAAACCTGAGCGTGGGTGAGTTTTTAAAATCATCAAAACTAATTTTATACCATCAAACAGAATTACAATAATTAAAAAAAAATTTATTTATAGAACCCAGACATTTTAATGACAGCAAGAACAGTTTGTTACCATGGCTGTTAATAACGAGTTCAGTCCTGATGAGCATTAGTATTCTGTCTGCTGTATACCTCAAATACAGAGGTGAGTGATGAAAGAACTCTTTATTAAGATTACATTCAATTTAAATACTTTAGGTTCTATATTTATTATATTTATTACCAGTGTTGCTGCTGAATTGATGTATAAATAAGTCAAGAATATAAAACTTCTCATTTATTGATAAACTCTGATTTGAAAAAAAAAAAAAAAAATTTAATCTTAGTTTATAATGAATTGGAACCACATCAAATAAAAAAGAAAAAGTCAATAACAAAACAGAATTTCTTAAATCATTATTTTCTGTGAAAACACAACGTAAAATAATATTTTAATTATAATTATTAAAATATTATTCAAAATATTTAATTTACACTACAGCTTCCCAAATCATTCATCTCTTACTGTATAAAATATAAATGAGATGAATAACGATGTGTAAATCAAATTAACACTATATTTAATTGCAGATGTTAAAATGTTATTGTTTTTTAAAAGTCTATTTTCATTTTCATTTTATTAGCAGCAATTATTTTATAAACTATATTATAAAGCCAGAGAGTGAGGATGAGGAGGGAATTAATCACTCAACAACGACAATGTAAAAATACATTTTCTAAACATAAATTAAAAACAAGGCGGAAAATGTTTCATCAAACAAAATCATTAATTAATCATTAATATTATTAACCTCATGAGATCAGAACACAGTCCACCTCTGTGACCTCATTAAAATAAAGACAATATACATAATTATGTTAATTATAATACATAAACTGAACTGTTCTCCAGGTCGCAGCAAGAAACCAAAAGAAACAAACAACCATCAGGTAACCGTCTCCGTCTGTCTGTCCGTCTGTCCGTCCGTCCGTCCGTCCGTCCGTCCGTCCGTCCGTCTGTCTTTTTTTATCTTGTGAATAAGTTCTGGATTTTAACGATCAGTGAAGGTGTGTAAGAATCAGAATAAACTCAGAGGATTATAACTTCATTCTGATCTACTTTAATCAAAACAATTAAAACCTTCAAACTGTTCAGTGTAAAAAAAAAAAAATAATGTAAAATAAAGTGACCTGTATTTACTTTTTTTATTTATTATTTATTTGATGCATTCAAAAAATATTCATTCATTTCGACTCACTGATATGATATTTTGTTTAAAAATGTTATGAAAAAAGTTTTTATATTTGTATAAAAAAAATCCAAATTAATATAAACTAGTGTGACATCAGTAACAGAACTAAAATGATATTTATGTTTTAAACCAATAATTCTAATCAGATTAGTGATGAGGGAAGGTTAAAGGTGTTAATGAGATCTGTGTGATTGACAGATTGTTGAGAATGATGATGAGAATGATACGACTCTTCACTATGCTGCACTGAACATTCTGAAGTCTCCACAGAGGAACCTCAGAACCAGGGAGGTATGTTCTTCACCTACTTGCACGTCGTTATGTTCTGTATTAACCTGCAGTTCAGTTCAGTTCAATTCAGAGTGAACGTTTTAGAAATGCAGCAGGAACCATTTTAATGATTGTTTTAATGATGGCATGATGAGATGTGTTGATCAGTTCACCCCAAACCATTTCACATTGTTGTTGTTACAGATCAGTCAACATGCAGATGCAGAAACCAAAATTGTTTTCTATTCAGATATTCACTTAAAATCCTGAATGTGACCGGAATAAAGTCTTTACTTCATTAAAAAAAACTCATCTAAATATAATGTAAGACATTAAAGTTGTAAATGGTTCTGTAATAAAGACTCAGAGTTGTGTGTGTGATGGTTCCACTGATGTGGTGTTTGAACAGGACAATGTTCTTGATGTGTTACAGTGATGTGTACAGAACACTGACCTCATCAATATCCAAAGTAAACGAATCTTCATCCTCATCATGATCAACCTACAAAAGAACAATGCATTAGAGCGTTAATAACATAACGAATATGATGAACACAACGTTCACCAAACTACAGTTTAAATCTAACATTCCCTCATCATTTTATAGATAAAGAGTAAAGCACGCAGTCTGTACATCATGGAAACTTCTGATTAATTAATCAGATAACGGCAGACGAGTCAGTTCTGAACGATGAATCGGAAAATGGGTGGATGGGCTACAACAGCAGACGTCTGATCCAGGATCAGTGTAGGGTTCCTGACGTGGTGCTCAGGGTTTAATGTTAATGTGAAGGTCAGGAGAACCTCTGATGGGATTCAAAGGAACGAGGAGTGAACGTCATGAGGAGAAGAGTGAGTTCAGATGAACGATCGGTCTGAAGTTCAAATCTGTGATTTTCACAAGAGTTCAGATAAACTCACGCTTTCTTCAGAAACAGGAAATGAGATGAAAGATCTGAGGTGGATCTGACCTACATTACTCATCAGAACTCTGAGTGTGTGTGTGTGTGTGTGTGTGTGGTCGGTCTCATACACATTCTAACCATCGAATGCAGATGTGTGAACAGATGAAGATGTCAGACAGCAGAGTTCAGATTACACCTCACACCAGAGAGCGAAAAAATAGATTCAATCAGAGGAAATAAAGTAATATAACTAATTAAACAAGTACAATTAATTAAACCAAACCCAGTCTGAGCGTTCAATCAATTTCCTTTAGCTTTGATGTCAAGTTTAAACAGAATTCAATTTAATTTAATACAGAAACATTCTGAGCTGACCTACAATCAGTGCGATTAAAGAACAAACGTTAATTATCATCATCACATATTATAGAAAAACACATTCATGACGTAACATCAGGTACTTACTCACCTGTACGTTGGTAACAAACTTATCACGTGACTTTACGGCTACTTCCGGTTACGGTATGATTGTATTAGAACGTAGACTGTAGGGCTGAGGTTAACATTATTATTATAACGGAAGAAATGAAACATAATGTTTAAAGAATAAAACTGTAGCGTCTGTTAGTTTGGAATAACTTATAAAACGATCTTATCTGAGGTAACGACCCCTAAAATTAAGGGTTTATTCTGCAGACTTACAGAAATAAAGTCCTGAGCGATCAGAGAGTCGATCAGAGAGTCGGTTCCTGTCGGGAACTGATGACAGGGAGGAGGATCAGTTTCAGCAGATCAATGAGTTCTGATCAGAAACTGATAATCAGCTGGACGTGAAGGCAACGGCACTGATTACAGGCGATCTGTCTCCCTCTAGTGGCTGATCAACGCATCTAACAGTAGTACTGCGCATGCGTGTATGCGACGCTTACAGTCGTCTGCTTAAACGCGTACATATAGTTATATATATAAAAAGTTTAGCTTATAGTAAAGTTTGTTTTAGAGTTAGTAATCAGTAATGAACATTTGTACCTAATATTGTAACAAAATCAACTCAAGATTAAATACTATTTCAGAATCACGGGTACAGTAGATCAACAACAAGACGTTTAAAAGTTTAATACGACAGAAAGCTCGGAGAGAGAGAGACATACTGGACCAGTCCACCTCTCTCTTACACACACACACACACACACACACACACACACACACGAGAGCAAACTGACAGAAATTTACCTATTAGCACATTTCTGGTCTGTGGGTGGAAACGGGAGCTTCATGGGAGAACATGCTGAGAGAACATGCAAATACACAGTGACACAGGACAACCAGTATTGAAGTGTTTCCATACAAAGTTGACCACCTGATCCAAAGTCCCCAATCTAACCCAAACCCACTAAACCAACCCAACCCCCCCCCCAATCCAAC
>JAFMOD010000530.1:84431-104338 GCA_019802435.1 Corydoras maculifer
CTCTCTCTCTCTCTCCACCTGTCTGTCTCTCTCTTACCCCGTCTCTCTCTCTCTTACCCCGTCTCTCTCTCTCTCTCCACCTGTCTGTCTCTCTCTTACCCCGTCTCTCTCTCTCTTACCCCGTCTCTCTCTCTCTCTCCACCTGTCTGTCTCTCTCTTACCCTGTCTGTCTCTCTCTCCCGTCTCTCTCTCATGCTGTCAGTTTAAATCTCAGTTCCTCTCTGTATTTCTCTGCTCATCTAAAGTAGGCAAAGTGCACAAAGTGTCCGGTGAGGCAAAATAATCCCCCCGACCCCCCGCCCCTGCACCCCCCCCCCCCCGGTGTACCCCCCCTGCATTCCATGTGAAGCTGAGAAACGACAGAACAAACTTTGTGAAGGAGTGAAAGCTGAGAGAGCCATTATCTGTTTAAAGAGGAAAAAGCTTTGTTCACAAACTAATAAGCGCGCACACACACACACACACACACACACACACACACACACACACATCCACTTGCTCACACGCACATTTGCACAATCATACACACACTAACACACACTCGCTCTCTTACGTTTGTCTCTCTCACTCGGAGTTCGCTGTGTGTGTGTGTGTGTGTGTGTGTGTGAGGTCGTCTGAGTACACTTTTAAACACACTTTCATAAAAACTCACAGACTCACACAAGAACATTCACACACACTCACTGATAATCACACACTCATGCACACACACACACACACTGACATAACAAAACCCCTCGGCTGCTGAATGACTAGGGGACAATAGAGGGGCCAGTCTCCGTGGTAACGGGGCAGTGGGGGGGTGGTCCGGGGTAACAGCAGCTGCTCCATCAGATTAATTCACATTCAAGAGCACCCCCCCCCCGTACACGCCCTCCCCAAAAACCGCCAACCTTGTGCGTGCGCACACACACACAACCACAAACTTTAGCTCATCTGAGTTACACCTTAATAACCAAACACACACACACACACACCTGTGCACTAACACAGTTATACAGAACCCCCTGATCGTTTAAATGTGTGTGTGAATGTGTGTGATGTCATTTATAATTAAATCATTATATTTTTAATTCATCTGTAAAATCATTTGCAGTTAAACGTTTCTTTGATCTCAGTGAAACAAACTGAAGGTTGTTTTGAGGTCGTTTGATCGAACACTTCCTCATTTTCATCGCTCACAAAGTTCCTCACACTTTACTAAGTTCGTTAGTTTATTAGTTTCAGATTTAATCTGCTCGTATTTCTCATCTGCGTCTTTGAGATTAAAGATGTTTGAATTCTTTACATCAGTCTTTGATCTTTATTTCTTTCTTCTGAAACTTTTCCTTCGTCCTTTTTTTAGTCTGTTCACTTTTACTGCTCCTTTTATTTTCTTTTATATATTATTATTATAATTATTATTATATGAATGAAGTGTTGACGATACTTTAACAGGTTTTTTAACTGGTCCGTGTTCATGTCGGGTTTTTCTGTGATGTTTCATCTCTCTCTCATTTTCGGGGTGATTTTTATTTACATTTTTTTTTTATTTTTTACACAAAATAAATATAGGCACCACTTTTCTCCAGGAGGGGGGGAGGGACGGGGGAGTGCAGCAGGGAGCTGCTGAAGAGTTAAAAAGGACAAAAGAACAGAAAACAATAAGAAATAAAAAGGGGGGGGGGAGGTAAGGTTAAAGAAAAGAGAGGAGAGCGCGAGGAGGAAACACCGGTGCGAAAGCAGCTTTACAAAAAGCAAGAGAGAGAGAGAGAGAGAGAGAAAACAATGAGGTTCCAGCATCTCTTCAGTTTCTGATCAAGATTTAAAACTTACACTTTAATATCGTTCTCTTCTGCAGAATTAAAAACACTTCTCAGTTTAACTAATTTAAAGATAACGAACAAATCAGTGTAAAGTTTGGGCGTGACGCCGCGGCTCTGTCTCCGTCCCGAGCTTTTCATCCTCTTTATTTGCCCCTTGTTTGGTCCCAGTGGGCGTCCGACCCACTCCCTTTTGCAACACCCCCCCCCCCCAGTCCAGATGAAGAGCGAGTCCCGAGTCCAGCCCAAATTTCATCCATCAACCAGGAAGAGAACAATGTGTGTTTAAACGAGTGGAGGATCAGCGGCGGGGCGTCCACAAACTTTAAACCTCAAACATTTAATTCGGTTCGTTTAATTCTGTAATTTTTGCAGCTTTTATGTTCTTAATATTAAAACATGAAAATTTAGAAATTAATAATAATATTAAATAGTAATTATTGTTATTAAGAGTATAATAAAATACATATAATTGTAATAATAAACAATATTAAAATAATATAAAATTGTATTAAATGATTTTTCAAGTTGATTTTCTGAAGTCTTTTATAATTAAAGTTATTTATTGTTATTTATTGACGAATAGTAATTGAATATAATTATATTATGAATGAACTTTTTTTTATTGTCTGTAAACAATAAACCATTTTAAAGTCGTTTAATTACTTTATTAAATTGTGTTTTTATTTAATTGGTGGTTCTAATTTCTTTTGAGCTGAATTAATTAAAATAAAGATAAAAGCTTGAGATCGTTTATTCACTCATCATTATTATTATTGTTTTAAGTGTGTGTGTGTGTGTGTGTGTGTGTGTGTGTGTGTGTGTGTGTGATTTTTAAAGATGAGAGCACCTGTAATAAATACAGTGGAATTAAAAACAGGATTAATTGTGAGTGCAGGTGAGTTCAGGTGACCCCCCCCCCTCACTCACCTTCCCAAACTGATCAAAGTACTGCTTCACGTCCTCGATGGTGGTGTTCACCGAAAGTCCCCCAACAAAGATCTTCTTTGTCCTGGTCACCAGCTGGAGGAGGAGGAGGAGAGAGGAGATCAGGATGACCTGCTTCTTACAGTAACTAACGCTAATGCTTTATGCTAACGAGCTTAATACCGATTACCCCCCCCCCCCCCGGAACATCAGAGACGGAGTCTGACCTACAGCAGGACGTTCTAAAGTCCAGGCTCAGTTTCAGCTTTGCACCTGCCGAACGGAGGAAGGTGGACTGTACAGTGGGGTCTGTGTGTGTGTGTGTGTTTTCACTTTTGAACAAACGTCACACACCCACTAATTCTGTCTTCCAAAAATAACTATAAAGACCCCAACACACAAATGTTCTTGATTTGGTTAGAACGTTGGGGCACTGTGGTTCAATGGGTGGACAGGGTCTGTCTTGGTGGAGTTTTGCATATTCTCCTCATATCTGTGTGTAATTCTTCCAGGGGTACAGTGCCCTCCCTGGACGGCCATTCTGTCTGAGAGAATTAATTAGATACTCATTACAGCATGTAGATTTAAAACATCCATCCATTATCTTGTGTTTTATCCTCTATTAGAGTCCCGGTTCCTCGTGCCTAATCGGGCGCTGGGCAGATACACCCAGGACAGGGTGCCAATCTATCACTGGACACACACTCACTCACACAGACACGCTCTGTATGGGGCAATTTGGAGCATTCACTTTTCCTTGAATCCATGCTTTTGGACTGTGGGAGGATACCAGAGAAACTGGAGAAAACCCATGAGGACACAGAGAACATGCAAACTCCACCCAGATCGGGATTCAAACCTGGATCCCCAGCACTGAGAGGAGAACATGCTGTAAACCAACGTGCTGTCCAGATTAAAAACATTATGAATTAAATTACGCAGAAGAGTATTCTAGCTCCCCCCCCCCCCCACTCAGTTTACACCCTGCAGATGAGGTGTGTGAGGTTGCACAGTTTGGGGAAGGTCCTGTCCATAACGTCCAGCTGGGAGGGTTCCACGCGGAACTTTTATGCTCATAAATCGTTGGAAACGCTGGAGGTGCGCCCCCTCTGCACGGGTTCCGCGTTTACTCACGTACCTTGGGCTGCGCTCGACGAGGGAACGCCACTTTGGGGTCGATCTGGAAGAGAACGCAGAGTAAGAATGTTAACGAATCCGGCTGCAGTCACGGCTCGTTAACCAGCCACAGAACGGGTTCCGACCTGAGGGAACCTCGACTCCATCACGGTTCTGCCTCACACTGGACCTGACCTGGACCTGGTTCCAAAACTCTAAACTAACACGGTTCAGAACCAACAACTGAGACCCACGGACCACCGTTCCTCTGACGAGACAGTCGGAACATCTGATGAAGAAAAGAAGGCGGTACACCGCAGCAACACCGAGGTGGCCGCTACCGCACCTCCACTGCACAACAATGTGTACTGCAGAACGAGGGAGATAATACAACCACAGCACATTAAAGGTTCTAATGGAGTATGAACGAGAACAGAGTGGAACACTCAGAGTGAGAATGCAGTGAACCAATGAGAATGTGAGAGAGAACAGGAGATTACGACAAAGAAATCAGAAAAGAAATCAAAATTAAACCTGAATGGAGAGGAAATGAGAGAGAGAGAGAAAACTAAAGCATCTACATTCTCCTCACAGAGCAGGAGAGAGAGAGAGAGAGAGAGAGAGGGAATGAAAGACGAGAGAGAGAGAGGACCTCGTGAGAAAGCGATAGAGTGAGTGAAAGAGGGCGAGCGAAAGAGTTTGTGTGAACAGGGTGCGAACAAAAAGGACGAGCGAGTGGAGAAAGTTCTCTGGTTACTAAGAGAGACGGACAGAAGAAAGAAAAGAGAGAGAGGCAGCGAGAAAGAGAGACGGGGAAAGCGGTTGGACTCTGGGGGCTGCCAGTCCCATCTGTCACTGAGTGCAAGAGAGAGGGGTCACACACACACACACACACACACACACACACACACACACACACACACCGCATAACAACAGGACACACAGACAGCAGAATAAAGGAAACGGTGACCCTCAACGTTCCCCATCACTCATTTACTCTACAGCTTATTTTTAATAAATATAAATGTTTTTAATTTAAACTTTGATTAAAGTTCGAGTTCCTGAATTTAGAACTTCCCGCAGCGTTTCCAGGACGGGTCCAAAGAACTGGTTTTAAAGTTCCTGATATGTCTTTAAGCTCGGCTTGTTTAATCCAGGATGTTCTTATCCCACCCGCAGGCTGATCTCCAGGTTTCGGTTGTAGACTCGGACGTGTAATCAGAACGCTCTCACGTCTTTAGAACCTTGCGTTCCGTCAGGGGTTCCTCCATCACCCGCTCTCGGGGTCTTGGTTCTGACGGTTCTCCTAAACTCTCGGTCTGTTTCAGGATCGTTTGGGTCTCAGTCTGTAGATCCCACAGGTGTGTGTTCTTTTATATTAATATATGTTGTAATATCCATCCATCCATTATCTTCCGCTTTATCCTCTTATAGAGTCGGGGGGGGGGGGGTTCCCCATGCCCATCCAGGGGAGAACGTTTCAGGCGCTGGGCAGATACACCCAGGACAGGGGGGCAATCTATCGCTGGGCACACACTCACTCACTCACACACACTCTATATGGGGCAATTTGGAGAACTCAATTGACTTGATCCATGTTTTTGGACTGTGGGAGGAAACCGGAGAACCCGGAGGAAACCCACACAGACACGGGGAAAAGACACCTGGATGTTTTAATATCATTATAGATATTTTTATGTATTTTTAGTTTTACTTAATCGTTCTTTTTGGACTCCTGGGTGGGATGGTGATGCAGCATGAAGGTCGCGGGTTTGATTCCCAGGTGAGTAGGTGGGTAATTAGTTCGTTTTCTCATAGTCCTAATTACTGAACCCTCTCGAAGCCTCAGACTGATCGGTTTGTAAATCTGAACAGAAAGTTAACGGAGCTCCACCTCCAGCAGCTACAACAGTAACACGCTGCAACCACACCGATGCTTCAGGATTCAGTCACAGGAACCAAACCAGGAACCTAATTACACTAAAACTTTATGATGAGACACTTTTTGAAGTGAAGGATCGGAGAACTCGGTCCATCACTGAACCTGAGAGACGAGGACAGAACAACGGGCCTCCACCCAGCGCTGATACCCACAACCACCGGAGATGAGAACCTGTCTTCTGATTTCAGATCAGACACAAATCAAACCAGTCAATCAAGACCACGGTGCTAGATAAATCCAGAAGTCCAAAAAGATGGTGCATTTCAGAAGCTCAGAACTTTTACCTCCAGATCAAACCTCATGAGCTTTTCTGTGACTTTAATGAATTTTAATTAAAGAATAAACGGAACAGTCCTGGCCACCCGCTGGTCAGCTGTGGGGGCAATACAGTGTATAGAACACGTCTTTAGAACCCTGATGGTGGTGCAGGTTCCAGGTTTGTAGACTTTTAAAAACACTGGCTGAACTGATGGGGCTTATAGGGTTAAACCTAAAGACAGAGTGACCCTTCTGTAGAAGAGTCTGGACTGAGACACGTTTAGAAAGAGAGAGAGAGCGAGAGAGTTAAAGGCTGCATTCACACCACCGCGCTGAAGTGACTCCGGTTCTAAAGGGACTCCGATCTGGAGCCGGATTTCAAAAGCGTCTTAAAACCTCAACCGGCTTCTATTTCTCCTTAACTTCAAAGAAAACTTCAAACAAAAAAAACTTCTTTTTTTAATCTTAAGCCAAATGTCTGATTAGAGGTTCATTTTTCTAAAACAATCAGCGTTCAATTATTATCCAATCAAATGAACTTTAAGTTGGCAGCCCGTCCTAAAATTGTTGCCACCATCTTTATTTATTATTTTTATATATTTTCTTGAGTGTCTTGGCATGATATCCACGTGAAGTGGATGGATGGCGCTATGTCTCTGTGATGGGGTCCCAATGAGAGAACCCCATCTTCATGAAGCCTGATATAGACATGGAACCAGTTCTTTTAGGTTCTTTTGGTGTAAGACACCTGGAGACATGTCAACGTTAGGACTGTTGGACATGACTTTCGATCTTACAGGACGATGGGACCATCAATGAGACAGTGTTTTTAATGGACTTGGCTTGAGCCACTTTACATCAACATGCAGTATGTTCTTGAAGAACATCTTACTGAAGCACCTTCTGGATCTGGAGACATCCTGACTTGTAGGACGATGGATTCACGTCCCATCAGACTGAGATCATGAACAAAGCAGCAGATTACTGACATTAAAGTTCCTGAATATTTAACCCTTTAACTTCATTAAAGCCACAAAAAATCAGGTGGTAGTGAGAACAGAAACATCACAGCAGTGGGATCAATGCATGAGCCTTTTGGACTTCTGTAATATTAGTTTATAAACCAGTCTAGTTTCACTAAAACCCAGGACTAATCTACATCATGCTGTACTGAGGTTAAAGGGCGAGAAGAGGGTGAAGGTGTAGCACAGCTCTAATAGATTAGTCTCCACCTAGAGTCAAGCTACACTAATGTGCTAGCGCCACCAAACCACTATGGCCATTCTGTTTACCCGCCACAGTCCGGCTCCGTCCCAAATCAGCCCACTAACCCTGCCCTGCACACAGAACAGAGTGAAGAGGCTACACTAAAGTCCGCACAAAGAAAACGGACACTACGGTTTAGGACTAATGTCTCTAATCTAGACTAGATATAGTCACCTCGAGTCCACAACATGATCCCGCAACAGTCCTGTCCACGGTCGGAAACACACACACACACACACACACACACACACACACACACACACACACACACACGGATGAACAACATAAACATTCTGCAGCAGTCACCTGAGTGAAGTAAAGAAATCTGATAGAAAATTAAAGACTCAAACAAATAAAAACAGAAAATAAACAGAATGATCTAAATCTGTTCTACTGTACGATTCCACACGATTGCCTCAGAGTGGATTACCGCCTCGTTGTGGATCACCTCAGAGTGGGTCACTACCGCTTTAAAGTGGATCAGCGCCTCAGAGTGGATCAATACCACCTCAGAGAGGGTCATTGCCGCCTCAGAGTGAACCATCGCCCCAGAGTGGATCATCAATGCCTCAGAGTGGGTCACATCAGAGTGGATCATCAATACCTCAGAGTGGGTCACATCAGAGTGGATCATTACCACCTCAGAGTGGATCACTGAGGATCCATTTAAATTTATTTTAAAAATATTTTAATTTAAAAATATTTAACCAAACCTCTCACGTCTCATGTCAGAAACATTCAGAAAATTTCAATTCCAGATATTTAACCAAAAAAAACATAAGGGGTGATTTACTATCAGAATAAATGAACAGAACTTGAACAAGTGTGTGTGTGTGTGTGTGTGTGTGTGTGTGTGTGTGTGTGTGTGTGTGTGTGTGTGTGTGTGTGAGGCCATGTAGCTGTACAGGCAAAATTTGTTTCCTAGCATGCTGTGAATAACCGCCCTCTTTGATTCATACATACACACACACACACACACACACACACACACACACACACACACAAATTCACTACCTGTAAAGACAGTATGTCAAAGTATATGAGAGTAAAACCTCCTCACAACATCAAGATCTTGAAACTGGATTTAAAAGTCTTTACCTGATCTCCCCCCCTCCCACACTAACACACACACACACACACTTCTTTACTAGATTACAGTCCGGTTGAGTCGATCCTGTTAACTAGTTATCTAATTATCCGTAATGTCTCTCTGTGTCTCCATCTGTCTCACCGCCCGTCTCTTTATGTCCGTCTGTCTCACTCACTTTCCATCCGTCTCATTTCGAAGTGATCAAAAGTATGTGGACTTCTGAACGCATGTGTCTTAGATCAGTGTTCAGAACGTCCCTAATCACTTCCTCCTCCTCATGATGATCCATCAAACATCACCACTTCATCATCCTGTACTCCTCGTCTCTTTACCCCTCCATCTTCATGGTGTGTGTAGTATATGGGGGGGGGGGGGTGCAGTGATTGGAGGGGACTGCTCGTCCTGACAGAGGATCTCATCCACTCTGCCATGATGAGAGTTTGCATCACTCTGAGGGTTCCGCTCCCTCGTGTACTGATGAAGGAGGAAGGTTTAATCACTTCCTCATCCTCACAAGTGCCCTTCCCATCAACCCCCCTGCCCCCCCCACTCAGTCTGCACTATGCTCTCTCTCTTTCTCTCTCTATTCTCATTCCTTCATCCTCTCTGTTGTTCCACCAAACTCTCACCCCGCGCTCAGGTTATTACAGTGAAAGATAATCTCCGTGGATTCAGGAATGTGATCCTGAGAATGGTTCCAACAACACACACACACACACACACACACACACACACCAAAATCACCATCAGAGAGAGAGAGAGAGACATGAAGCAAGTGCATATAGAAACACTCACCTGTAGCTTTACAATTACCACACACACACACAAACACACACACACACACACACACACACACACACACACACACACTCCTCTGTTTACAGAAGGAGATGAGAAAGTTTCTCTGCCCCTCATCCCCCGCTCCCTCCCTCCCTCCCTCCTTTTATTCGACCCCCCGGGGGAGCGACTCCATGGTCACCACGGTAACCAACCGGCGCCATTGTCCCAGGCTGACAAAAGCTCCAGTGCACGCACAATTTCTCCCTCTCTCTCTATCTGTCTCTCTCTCTCTCACACACACACACACACACACAGTCGAGCTGCAAAAGTTTAAAAGTTTTTAAACGAACTGCAGAGAAAGTTTTAGCTCCAAATCAGAAATGTAAATGAACCTCGCTGAACAAGTAAAGAGCTTATCCGGGTTTCAGGGTTACCATAGCGATGACGACAACTCTCCTAACAACTTCACACAGGGGATGAGCGAGAGTGAACTAACGCCCCCCCCCAACCCGCACACACACTAACTATAAGTTCTAAGTCATATGAGGAGTCTCTTTTTTGGTTGATGAGTCTCACATAACTTTTAACTGAAGGTTAAATAAATGAAGGTTCTTCAGGTGACAGCCAGGGGGAGCCGCTTATTGGAACAGTAACTGTAACCGAAGCAGGTATTCCGTACTGCACTGCGTGTCGATCAGGACGACGTCAGATTCTTTACTATGATCCAAATACGAAAGTAAGGACCTACAACTAACGAAACTTCATCCGGAACCACGTTTCCTGGTTGGCGAGTTGGGTGTGTGAAGCGGGACCAAACACTGCCGTGAACCTCATGTCCACTAAGAAGTATGATAGAGGTATAGTGATGACTGATGTCCAACAGAACCATGATCCACACACCAGTACATTAAAGAACACTAAATAAAGCTCCGATCACAATCATCTCAGTCCCCACAGAGTCCTATCCCTGAGGAGACCCTGTGGGTGGAGCCAATGAGAGGACAGAATAAGAGAGTACCATGAAATGTGGACCATCTGGAGAGGTTCTGTAAGAGTCTAAGATTCATGTCCTGTAACATTATCGAAGTGAGGGGTTAAAAATTGAGGAACCTGAGGTTCTATTACACAAAACGACATCAATTTACTTCATTTAAAAGATTAAAGATGTAAAGATCACATCCATATAACCATCAACAATTATCTAAACTTTATAAAACACTCCATTCACTTTATCATCACAGGTCTATATTCTTAGAGAGAGAGAGACAGAGAGAGAGAGACAGAATGGTGTTATTGTGTCAGTGATCCTCAGAACAACTTCAAACTACTAAATCCTATGGGAAAGAATAAATCCGCCACCCAACACACACACTTGTGGAAAGCCACAGCTTCACCTGAACCTTTACGCTGGGTCATAATAAAAGATGTCTCACCGTTTTGGAGTCCAGCTCGTGTCTGGTCTGAGCGAGAACCTTATCCACGCCAGCCTGGTCCACGAATGTGACGAAACCAAAGCCCCTGTGTTCCAGGACGAAGCACAAGGAAGAAGAGTGAGACCGAGAAGATGAACCGAGAATGACCGAATGGAGAGAAGAGATGGGTCCGGGACGGTTCTCTTACCTGGAGCGTTTGGTAACGGGATCCCTCATCACCATGCTCTCCTTCACCTCACCGAACTTACAGAAGTAATCCTTCAGACCCTCTGCAAAGAGACAAGAACACGGGTCACGCTCATGGGTCCCAACACCCTGCCTTCAGGAACTCACAAGAACTAACAAAGGTCCCCCTGTGACGTTCCCCTATGTAGAACTTTTATTGCTCTCGGAATAAAGTAAAGAACTGTTTGTGTGCATTTAAAGAAACTCAGTGAGAAATCAGATGAGGAACCACCATAGTTCAGGAACCTTTAAATTATGTAAAAGGAACATCACTTGATTCTGTTTATTAACAATTAATTAAACAAAAATAAAGGGATTGTTCATGGTAAAAGGAACCATAAGGTCCTTTGAGAATTAATCCAGGATTAACCACAAACAACTTCATAGACACAAAGAACCAGTACTTACTGAGAACTAAAACCTTCAGTAAAATATTTTCCCAAAAGAAATACATAGAACCCTATCCTTCAGGTACAGGAACCATATTTACCTTCTAGATGCTTCTTTAGTTCGATCTGAGTGCTAAAAAAATGGAGGAACCATTTCTCACTCAACAATATTCAGAAAATCTTCCTAGAACCAACATGCATTTAATTTGTTTACAAGAAGTATTAAGTTCTTCGAAAGGTTCCTGATGGTAACTATGAATCAAATGTTGAAGACGTCAGAGAACTGTAGAACCTACTACTTTCACAGAATACAAATATTTCAAAACTAAATACTCTAACAGATTATTTGGTTCCATTTCATGGTTCCTAACAATGTGTGAAGATGGTTTTGCGGGTGCAGGAACTTTTCCGAGCTTGGATCGTGGAACTGGTAGTCCACTTTCATCCTGACATCAAAAACAAAAGGACTTTTCTACAACAGGTTCCTGAAGAACCACTCTTGGAAGTTTCTGCCGGCTTCTCCTCAGAAGCTACAGATGTGAGAACTTTTGGAGCGAAGCAGCAGAAGCCTGATCAGACAGATCGGCCAAAAGCTTCAGCACAAACATTCAATAAGAGAATCAGACTCTGAAGCTTAATTCCTTTAGAACCTTCAAAGTGCGTATCAAAGCGGTGTGTGCTGCTCGGTGTGCAGGATCAAAGTGGGACTACACGAGTACGGCGCTCGCGTCTCACCAACGCTACCGAAACAGAAGCTGCTGCAGATCGTCCTGCTCGTTCTCTGAGATCTTACACTGAAGATCAGAAGGTGCTTCTGCAGCAGCACAGTAAGCCACCGCACAGCCACCCAACATCACACACACACTGTGTACTACACTCCTGAAAAGTACTCAGATCATATCACTCTGAGACATTTCATACAGTATAGTACAGTATAGTACAGTGATGTGTGATAGAACACAGTACTGATGCTATATACATACGTTTGGTAGTGTGGGGTATAACAGCAGTGTGTAGTACAAACACTGTGCTTCAAACTGGTATAAAACAACAGCACCCTATAGTACTGAACTCTAGTTTAAAGCAGCAAATCACTGAGAAGGGAAATACAGTATAGTACAATCAGAAAGAATACTATACCAAATTACATACCATAATACAGCATGAAAGTTTTATAGAACACTATACATGACGAAGTGTCATGTACAACGGAGTACACTGCAACATGGAAAACTGTAATTGGATACTACTGTACAGTATCATACACACAGTACTTCAGAAAGGAAAGTGTAGTACAAAATAATATAGAGTACTATAAAGAAATATAAAATACTACAGTACACAGATCAGTGATGTGTAGTGTAGGAAACTACAATAGGAATCAGTATTAAAAGTGTGGTATAGCATAGGTACAGTACTGAGGTGGTGCATTGTGAGGTACAGTACTATGATGTGGTGTACCATAAGGGGGTGTAGGACGAGGTACAGTACTATAAGGTACAGTACTTTGAGGTACAGTAATATAAAGTGGTGCATTATAAGGTACAGTACTATGAGGTACAGTATTATAAGCTAAAGTACTTTGAGGTGGTGTACGATGAGGTGGTGTACGATGAGTGGGCGAACTTTGAGTGGGTGTACTTTCAGGTGGTATATTATGAGGTGGTGTACTATGATGAGGTGGTGGTGGTGTGCTGTGAGGTAGAGTACTGTAATACTAATCTATAAATGGAGCAGAGTTGATGAAAAGCCCATTCAGCCTCGCGTACCTCAAACTCATGACGAAATAAAGCTCTTTTCATTGGGACTCTCTGATTGGTCCACGGGTTCGCTGTAAAACTAACAAACGTGCAGAATGAAAGGCCCCCCGACTGCCGCGCGCGCACGAGGACACAAACAGCGTGAGTGTTGTGTAAAGTCTCTCTCAGTGTCTCTCTGTCTCAGTGTCTCTCTGTCTCAGTGTCTCTCTGTCTCAGTGTCTCTCTCTCATTCGGCGGGTCGGAACGCGTTCGCTCACCTTGCGTGGTCTGCCAGCTCAGCCCGCCGATGAACATCTTACTAAAAAAAACAACAAAACAAAGAACACAAGCAATCAACAAGTGACGGAGACATGACGGAGCTCCCAAACTTTAACCTCCGAGACGGAGAGGTGAGGTGAGGGAGAGCACGCTGCGCCTCCTCCTCCTCCTCCTCCTCCTCTTTGTTTGTTAAATCCGGAGCGTCCTCTCCGGGATGGAGGTAAAAGTTAGGCGGCGGGATCAAAGCACGCTACCAGGGGTCGTGCGGGGAGTCGGAGCCGCTCTGAGTGCCGTCCGAGTCCATGGCGGAGTCCCCGACCGAGCAGCGCTGCGACGCGGGGAGACAGAGACAGAGAGAGAGAGGGAGAGACGGAGGACAGACCGGGAGACGGGCAGAGGGGGACTGGCATGGAGGCACAGCAACACCGGAGAGGAGCGCTGCCGAGCGGGAGCGCGCACCACAGGGGGCGGGGCTCAGCCGGGGGCGCGCACGCAGGCTCCGCCCCCCGCCGCACACACCTCCTCCTCTGGGCCGGTAAGCGCGCGGAATGGCGCGCCACGCTCCAGCGCACACACGGGACGGGGGCAGGAGGGCGGGGGCAGGGGGCTGATGTGAGGGGGGCGGTGCGGCGGGGTAAACTACCGACATATGGCGTGCGGTAACTAAAGCGGGTTTAGTTCGGATTTACATACAGATTTAGACCGGATACCACTTCCACTGCATTCTCAGAATATAAAGCGCCGCTCTGAGGCTTTGAAGGACCCTGAAGAGTTTCACAAGAAGAAACATTCAGATCTCTGACCCCTGACAACAAACACACAAACACACACACACACACACACACACACACACACAAACTGATCCCCCGATTCTGACCGAGTCATGTTTATTACTGTTCTTATTATCATTATAATAAGACATCAGTTAAAACACACTTTTAAAGTTTACTTTTAATATTGTATGATATATATATATATATATATATATATATATATATATATACATACATAAAATATTTTTAAATTAATATTTAATATAATATTGATGTGAGAGGTGGTAGCTCTGATTCTAACTGAGTGCTATTTAATACGATTAGATTAGATTCAACTTTATTGTCATTGTGCAGAGTACAAGTACAGGGTCAATGAAATGTATTCATTCATTCATTCATTCATTATCTCCAGCTTTATCCTCTATTAGGGTCAGGGTGGGGTTCCCCATGCCCATCCAGGGGAGAACGTCTCGGGCGCTGGGCAGATAGACCCAGGACAGGGCGTCAAATTATCGCTGGGCACACTCACTCACACACACACACTCTATATGGGGCAATTTTGAGAATTCAATTGACTTGATCCATGTTTTTGGACTGTGGGAGGAAACCAGAGAACCCGGAGGAAACCCACGCAGACACGGGGAGAACATGGAAACTCCACCCAGATGGGGATTCGAACCGGGAATCCCTAGTGCTGAGAGGCGAACGTGCCGCCCCAATGAAATGTCGTTAGCATCTAATCAGAAGTGCAATATATACATTATTTACATAAAGTGCATTAATAACAGTGACTGGTGCATGAAAAGGTGAAGTATTTACATGTAGATACATATGAACATATATTATCATCATTATAATCAGACTTCAATTAAAAAACACTTTTAAAGTTTACTTTTAATATTGTATAATATATAAATATTTATATATATATTTAGGTGCTGGTGGTTGTTCTTATGTTGGATGGTATTGGGTGGTTAAAGTAATTAAAAAGTTGTGGTGTCCTGATGTAGGTGATGAAGTCATTAAGAAAGGTAAGAAATGGGGGCGGCGGTATGGTGGCTTAGTGGTTTAGCATGTTCTCCACTCAGCACTAGGGATTCCCGGTTTGAATCCCATTCTGAGTGGAGTTTCTGTTCTCCCCGTGTCCACGTGGGTTTCCTCCGGGTTCTCCGGTTTCCTCCCACAGTCCAAAAACAAGGATCAAGTCAATCGAGTTCTCTGAATTGCCCCATATAGAGTGTGTGTGTGTGAGTGAGTGTGTGTCCAGTGATAGATTGGCGCCCTGTCCTGGGTCTATCTGCCCAGCGCCCAAAACGTTCTCCCCTGGATGGGCATGGGGAACCCCCCACCCGCCACACAACCCTAATAGAGGATAAAGCGGAAGATAATGAATAGATGGATGAAGAAATGGGGTGTTCTGGGTGATAGTAGTAATAGTAAACACTTTCTGGGTCTTTAACTAGTTGGTTAGCTGATGAGTGGTTGGTTAAAAAAACATAACCAACAGGTTACACCATCTGCACCTGCTACCTACAGACTGTAAAACCTTAAAGCAGCTTCAGCCGTTAATCCACCGCTGCGGGTCAGATCTGAGTATTACTGGAGAACCTGTTAATACTCACAGTACATTCTGCATACTGAGGGCCTGTATCGCTGAGACTCACCGCTCAGTTTGGCATGTTCTCCACAGGTATTTGTTAATACAGAAAGTGTGTACAGATGGGTGATGCCCGGAGAAGACTCATCATCATCATCATCATCATTATTATTATTATTATAATTATTATTATTATTAGGGCGACATGGTGGCTTAGTGGTTTAGCATGTTCTCCTCTCAGCACTAGGGATTCCCGGTTCGAATCCCCATCTGGGTGGAGTTCCCATGTTCTCCCAGTGATTGCGTGGGTTTCCTCCGGGTTCTCTGGTTTCCTCCCACAGTCCAAAAACATGGAGTCAATTGAGTTCTCCAAATTGCCCCATATAGAGTGTGTGTGTGTGTAAGTGAGTGTTTGATCAGCGATAGATTGGCGTCCTGTCCTGGGGGTATCTGCCCAGCGCCCGAAACATGGGCCCCCCCTCGACCCTAATAGAGGATAAAGCGGAAGATAATGGATGAATTATTATTATTATTATTAAACAGTTAAATGAAGGATTTGAATGATTTATTGTGTTTGAATTGTTTTTAATGGGGGGAGCGTTTCATTGCCTCGCTGCTCTTCAGGCCCGGTGTAATAGGATTGTGGGTAATCGGCACTCGTCTGAATTTATGGTCTTAATTTGCCGCTGCCCTCTCGTGACCTTTGCTCCAAATCCTTCCCTTAAAGAACTGATTTACATCCATACACGCAAAACGGACATCACCTACTCCACCCGCTCCACCTTCAATAACAAAACTACCACTGTTTAAAGCCCCAGCACCCCCACCTCACCCCACCCCACCCCGAATCTGAGCCTTACAGTGTAACCCTGGGTTTAGTGCATCATTAATCATTAATCACACGTCTCATTATAACCTGTTTATGATGGGTTAATCATTTCATTAATCAGCAGGTTCAACTGACCGCTAAAGAACCACTCCTTTAGTTATTTAGTTGATTAACTAGTTAACATGTTAAGACAACTCGATGTATTTTAATGATCATGTATGCACTTTGTTATGAAATTACTTATTGATTTATTGATTACTTCATATGCTGTTTATTTGATTAGTTTTGTTTAGGTGTTAAGTAGTTAGTTAGCTAGTAAAAGGTATTTAAATAGTTCTTTAGTTGAATGATAGACTGTTAGATGTGTTTTGTCAGTTGGATCATTGTTATGATTGATTATTTATATAATGAAAATTTATCATCAACATTAACTAATAACCAACCACTGAATTAATGCAGCTAACTAAGTGGGGTTTCAACCTTTTAAACGGCCTCTAACTTTTTTTTTAACTAATAATAAATAAAATTTATAAATAAAGTTAGTAATGAAATAAACCTTTACATTTTGAACCGGTTAACTTTGGTCTAACAGACTGAAACTGCTGCAGGAGGGTGAACGCGTTAGAATGACCCACACCTGGTTACACACGATTAAACCCGCATGACTGAGGTTAGAAATGAGTAAACAAGGTTAACATGCTTTACTAGTCCTTCTGACGGGTGAGTTTTGTGTAAACCTGATTCTAAATTTCTTCTTTGTGCCTCTTTGCGAGTTCAAGCGGTTTAGTCAGCATGTTCACTACTTACAGCTCAGACTTAAGCATTTAATTAGTGGCAGCGTTAGCTAATCCCCGCTCACACACACACACACACACACACACACACACACACCTCTACATGTGACCCTTTACCGGGCACTGATGGATTACCCAGAATGCTCAGTGTGTACAGAGGTGCTTCACACAAACTTAATGCAGTTTATCATGAGATCACTCATTAACTTGGTGGCGATTAGTTACCCTCAACAATAACTAACCAACCTAAAGCAAAAAAAGTAACCTGCTCTCAGCTCAGTTACAGGGTGAGTGATGGGTGGTTAGTTAGTTAGGCTGTTAATACAGTTAGTTAAAATGTTAGTCTGTTGGTTAAGTGGGTGATTAATCATTATTTGTTAATCATTAGTTGTTAAGTTAATTTTCAACTGATTTAAGAAAAGCTTCAGTAACTGGTTAACTGGTTATTTTATTGTTTGTGATTTATTACCCACTGGTTAGTTATTAAAGTATTAGATTCACTAGTATTTGAGAGATTCTCTAATTACTTATGTAATTATTAATATTATTATTGATTAACTAGTACATTATTTTGTTATTTGTCTGATTAGTTAACAGCTAGTTGACAGATGAAAATAACTGTGTATAAGAGTACAGATAGTTTTCTGAACCCGTGTGTGTGTGTGTGTGTGTGTGTTGAGAGAAGCTCAGTCTGTAAATCAGAGGTGTGTTGCTTTTCTTTCTTTTGCAGATTAAATAGTTTCTTTAACAAAGTGCAGCTTTAAGGAAAACGTTTCATGGCGTTTAGGTTCCCAGAAAAAAGCAAATCTAAAAGTGTGAGGCTCTTTAAATGGAAAAGTGAAAGCACAGGCCGCTCGGTCCGTCCTCATCCTGCACCGAGGGCAAACACAAGCTCCGGAATGAAGCGTTGAACTTCTGCATGCCTAACCACAGACAGACTGACAGACAGACGGGCGGGAGGTCGAGGTCCCGCGCATTCACACCACTCCCTGCACCAGGTTTTGATCCCTCACACAGCGACTCGTTTACAATCTTAATTTCTCTCATTTTATTCTTCATTCCAGCAAACATTCATTCTCTGAGCTCTTTTGTAAATAGTCCATTTAAATCAGGGTTGAAGTGAAATGCTAGAGCCTATCCCAGAAATGAGAGGGTATAGGGCAGGGAAAGGCCCTGAACAGGTGCACCTGAGGGCAGTTTAATCTGTCTGATCGACCCACACTGGACTGCTGTGCAAGATTAATTTAAATTAAGATTAAATTTAACTAAAAAAATGAACTGAAACACTTGTTTAATTTCATTTTTAGAGTTTAATGAATATAATATTAATATTTTCTGTACCTGTGTTTCATTATGAGATCTTTGTAAATTTAATATTCAACTGTGCAGCAGCCGTACCAAAAAAACACTTAATCAGAGGTGCAAAAACATCAGCACTGAACACACACACACGTAATGTATGATTATTATAATGATTATTATATGGGATTAACATTATTAAATAAATATAGTTTATTAAACTGTAATCACACAGATCGTGATGCTCCAACAACGATGTACTGAAATTTATAAAACTTTTTATTTGAACCCAGAACCCTCAGAATTTCTTTATTATTTGAGGTTTATCCTGCTGTTTAATTCAGATGTGTGTGTGTGTGTGTGTGTGTGTGTGTGTGTGTGTGTTCGGTTCAAACACCACAGGAGTGCAAATCTATTGATATTAAACAGATTAGTTCATCGTGACTGTGCACAATGCAGGCCACAAAAAATCCTTTGTTTGTTTTTAGGAGGAAATTTCTGTAACAGAATCATCCAGATCAGTTTGATTAGAACGTCGCTCTCGTTTAATATCAGATTAATTAATCAGATTAAATCTGTCATCAGAAAAATATCGCTTATAATAAACCATTAAACCGTGGGAGGATTATCAGAGTTCTGGCGCCCTCTGGTGGTCAACAATGTACATGACCAGCGACATGAACAAATGTTTTAACTTAAAACAAGTCTTTTTCTGAATTCAATAAATACATTTGTAACTTAAGATATACAATCTGATGAATTACTTATATTTAAATTTATTTGTCGTATGTAATCGTTCCAGATAATTTTCTTAAATTTTAAGACATTTTAAATACATTTTACTTTTCCTTTAGGTTTCACTAAATATAAAAATCAACCTAAACAATAAATATATTATATATAAATTAATAGCTGTGTTTAAACAGCTAAACATTCATTCATTCATTATCTCCCGCTTTATCCTCTATTAGGGTCGCGGTGGGGTTCCCCATGCCCATCCAGGGGAGAACGTCTTGGGCGCTGGGCAGATAGACCCAATCCATCGCTGGGCACACAACTCACTCACACACACACTCTATATGGGGCAATTTTGAGAATTTAATTGACTTGATCCATGTTTTTGGACTGTGGGAGGAAACCGGAGAACCCGGAGGAAACCCACGCGGACACGGGGAGAATATGGAAACTCCACCCAGATGGGATTCGAAACATTTTAAATGAATTTAAATGCAGTGTCATTTTTTTCTGATTGAAATATAAAATATAAAGAAACAAAGACTTTACAATATTATATATAAAAACTGATGCAGATGCAGCCGATGCGTCACCTCCTGTCCCCTCAAACATTAACATTAAAATCGGGGGGGGG
>JAFMOD010000530.1:120753-135019 GCA_019802435.1 Corydoras maculifer
AAACCTCTGCTTCACTTCTGAAACCTCTGAAACCTCTGCTTCACTTCTGAAACCCTGCTTCACCTCTGAAACCTCTGAAACCCTGCTCCACCTCTGAAACCTCTGCTCCACCTCTGAAACCCTGCTCCACCTCTGAAACCTCTGAAACCTCTGCTTCACTTCTGAAACCCTGCTCCACCTCTGAAACCCTGCTTCACTTCTGAAACCCTGCTCCACCTCTGAAACCTCTGCTTCACTTCTGAAACCCTGCTCCACCTCTGAAACCTCTGAAACCTCTGCTCCACTTCTGAAACCTCTGCTTCACTTCTGAAACCCTGCTTCACCTCTGAAACCCTGCTTCACCTCTGAAACCTCTGAAACCATGCTCCACCTCTGAAACCTCTGCTCCACCTCTGAAACCCTGCTTCACTTCTGAAACCCTGCTCCACCTCTGAAACCCTGCTCCACCTCTGAAACCCTGCTTCACTTCTGAAACCCTGCTTCACCTCTGAAACCCTGCTTCACCTCTGAAACCCTGCTTCACCTCTGAAACCCTGCTTCACCTCTGAAACCCTGCTTCACCTCTGAAACCTCTGAAACCTCTGCTCCACCTCTGAAACCCTGCTTCACCTCTGAAACCCTGCTTCACCTCTGAGCAGCATTTAATGATGGAACTTTGATACAGAAGGCTGGTTCCCACATGGGGTTCTAGTTTTTATTCTGAGGTCTTACTGATGCTCCTCAGGTCTTTGGGAGTCATTTGGTAGCTTCTCTCCTCCATGACTTAACGAACACCCCTCATTACTCAGTTACCTTTATTTAAATAAATAAGTACAGGCTGTACATCCAGTGTGTCAGTATTCAGCAGGTTGCCAGGTTGAGCAGAATTGGTGATGCGCTGGTCACGTGGTTGATCTCCCTGAGCCGCTCCACCCCACATGGTGGCGTTCCTGTCGTTAGTGTTCTCAGGGTGGAGGAACACCAAGTGCGTTTGGGTTTGTAACAAAACGTAGATCTATTTATATTTCTGTCCTATTTACATCGACGTTCAGCATCTACGTCCAGATGAGATGAGATGGAAAGTTGGTATGTTCTTTAGACGTAGTGCATGTGATCCCACCAATCAGGTTGAGTTATGTTCTCGTTCACGGTCGCCGCTCTCACGTTGTCCTCGTTATATTCCAAGAAATGTGCTTTTTATCTCACCGATCTGTGAATCTCACAAAATCACCCACCGAGCCGATGAAACCCCTCCCCCTGCTGACCCGCTCACTGACCACACCCCGATCAACCACCTAACACTAAAGCATCATGCTGGTCAAGCTATGTTACCTCTATATTAAAACTGTGCCGTCTCAACAAGCAGGAATATACAGCTCCACCACGAGGGGGCGCTGTGGTTCAACACGTGCCTTTTAAACCGTTCATTAACGTTTCATTAAATTAACATTCAAATTGTTACTGGAGCGTCAACTTCAAAAAGAGGTCCATCCATCATCCATTATCTTCTGCTTTATCCTCTATTAGGATTGTGGGGGGGGGGGTTCCCCATGCCCATCCAGGGGAGAACATTTCGGGCGCTGGGCAGATACACCCAGGACAGGGGGGCAATCTATCACTGGGCACACACTCACTCACACAGACACACTCTATATGGGGCAATTTGGAGAACTCAATTGACTTGATCCATGTTTTTGGACTGTGGGAGGAAACCGGAGAACCCGGAGGTAACCCACGCGGACATGGGGAGGACATGGAAACTCCACCCAGATGGGGATTCGAACCAGGAATCCCTAGCGCTGAGAGGAGAACATGCCAAACCACTAAGCCACCATGCCGCTTCAAACAGAGGTCAGCAAAAATATTAAAGTTCAAAGTGAAGACGTTGGGTTTGTATGGACAGAGGGGACGGCGCGGCTAAATGTCGGTGGCCACCATCTGACCGTAGGACAGCTCTGCCTTCTGGAGGTCCGTGTCCTTCCCTGTCCCGGTGTCCTTGCGGCTGCGCTCTCTGAGCGTGGTCTCCAGGTCCTGGTTCTTGCGGGTCATCAGGATGTAGTTGTACTGCAGCTGCTGCTGGTAGCGGATCACCTTCTCCTTCTCTTTGTTCCACGTCTGCTTCTCGCGGTGGAAGCTGCTCTGAATGTTCTCCTTCCTCCGTTTCTCCTCCTCCAGCTCCTCTCTCAGCGTTTCCAGCTGTTTCTGAAGGATCTCCACTGTGCTCTGGTCCTCAGCCTCCTCCAGCTCAGCGATCCTGGTGCGGCAGCCCTGCAGCTGCTGGTGTTGCTCCTGCAGGCGAGCTCTGGCGCTCAGCAGCTCTGAATGCTCCTGCGCAGCCGCAGCCAGCTCCAGTTCCATTGCCTTGGCGTCAGACTCCAGCTTTTCCACTTTCTCCCGGAGCAGCTCGGCCTCGTTCTTCTTCCTCTGCAGCTCGTTCTCGCAGACCTTCAGAACAGCAGGTACGGATTAATCACGACCTGGAAGCCTCTGAAACCTCTGCAGAAACGATGGGTCTGAAGTTCACGCACCTCGATCTCAGTGCTACGTAAGCGCAGCGCCTCCTGGCGGTCCCTGCTCTGGTCCTCCAGCTGCTCCGCTTTGCTCCAGGCGTCCCTCAGAGCCGATTTCAGAGAGACGATCTCATTCAGCTTGTTCACCACGTCCGCCTGAGACTCCTTCAGCTGCTGCTTCAGGAGAGAGATCTCACCTGCCTTCTGACAAACCTAACAAAGAACACAGGACCTGAAGCTCCGGCTAAAACACCACACCCCTGAGACCCACCAGGAGGACATGAGGAGGTCATGAGGTTATGAGGAAGTCATAAGGAGGTCATGAGGAGGTAATGAGGAGTTGTGAGGAAGTTATGAGGAGGTCATGAGGAGGTCATGAGGTTATGAGGAAGTCATAAGGAGGTCATGAGGAGGTAATGAGGAGTTGTGAGGAAGTTATGAGAAGGTCCTGAGGAGGTCATGTGGAAGTTGTCAGGAAATCATGAGGAAGTCATGAGGAAGTCGTCAGGAGGTCATAAGGAAGTTATGAGGAGGTCATGAGGAAGTCATGAGGAAGTTATGAGGAGGTCGTGAGGAAATCATGAGGAGGTCATGAAGTCATGAGGAGACCGTGAGGAAGTGAGTTTAGAGAGAGATTTATAAACATGGTTTTTAAATATGGAGGTCAGCAGCTTGCTGAGATCCCTGACCTCCCACTGCGTCTCCTCCAGCGTAGGTGTTATTGGCGTCCGTTGGTTGGTGAGACTTCTCTCGGCCGAGTCTCGGTCCCGTATCAGCTGATCCACCTCCTCCTGAAGGCGCTCCTTGTCCTCCTGGAGCTGAAGCACCTGAAGCTGGAGGAGCTGCTGTGTCTGAAGGACCTGCAGAAGGTCCATCCATTAATGTGGTTTAAAGTTCTGCCCTTTCAAGTTCTGAGACTGACCCATATGTCCAGACGGTTTCCGCTCATGACGTCAGTTGAAATTAAACTAATTAAATATTCGTGTCGTGTAATGAAGTGAAACGTACCTCGGCGTTGTTCAGCTGGACGTCTGATCCGCAGGGCTGCAGTCTCCGGTCCATTACGGATTCATCCAATGAGACGGAGTGCAGGTCTGAAAACGGGCTCCGGCGGTCTCTCAGGTCCAGATTTCTAGTCACCACCTCTGTATTTATGCAATCGCTCAGAACGCTGACTGATCTAGAGTTGGGCGTGGCCCGGTCTCCACTGACCACATTGGTCCATTTATTCCTTGCACCGTCACTCGTGTAACTGGAGCCAGAAATCCCAGAGTCACTTGGTGACCCTTTGCTCATCTCATGCTTGGGTTCCGGTGTGCCTCGTTTGGACCGGTCCACAGGGCTGAGTCGGGTTCCCAAAATGGTGTTCAGGCTGTTGTGGGTCTCCACCGAAGAGCTGCTGCTCCCCCGTGGAAACGCAGGAAGTGAAGACTTCTCTGAAATCTGAGGAAGAAAACATGAGACAAAACAGGGGTCAGTCCTGGGGTCAGTCCAGGGGTCAGTCCTGGGGTCAGTCATGGGGTCAGTCCTGGGATCAGTAATGGGATCATTCCTAAGGTCAGTCCTAGGATCAGTCCAGGGGTCAGTCCTGGGATCAGTAATGAGATCAGTCTAGGGTTCAGTCCTGGGATCTGTAATGGGATCAGTCCTAAGGTCAGTCCTAGGATCAGCCCTGGGGTCGGTTCTGGGGTCAGTAATGGGATCAGTCCTAAAGTCAGTCCTGGGGTCGGTCCTGGGGTCAGTAATGGGATCAGTCCTGGGGTCAGTCCTGTATCTACCTTCAGACTCAGCTTTGTGTAAACGTTGTAATAAGGTTCTGAGATGCGTTACCTGTTCGAACCTTGCAGGCAGCCCGAGCTCTGCGGGCGCGGTCCGTCTGGGTGCCGCCTCGTCCGCCGGTTCCTCTCCTCCTCTGGGTTTATGGCTGACCTTGATGTAAAAGAAGTCCTCGCTGTTTCCCGAGCGCTGACTCAGCTTGGCGTTGTTGTTGGCGCCGGGTTCCTGGCCCCCCCCGTGTTTTAGAAGGCCTCGTTTGCCCTGAAAGCCTTTTCTGACCCTGTGCTCCGATGCTCTGCAGCCTCTCCCTCCGGATATTAAACTGCCTACACTACCCATGATTCCCTGCAGGTGAACGTCATGCATGGTCTGGTTCACTCACATCGTTATAGAGCGCTTCCTCGCACCTCTCGCGCTTTAATTACGGCCTACTCTCCATCGCCCCCTGTTGCCGTCTCAGTTACCTTCCACAGGGTTCACCACCTCTGTTAATTAAACACCACCACGTCGGGGCGTCGTCCAGAACATCTGTATGATCTCATAAACACGGCGTGGTCTCCATGAACTCATCCTCGTAACATCAGGATCTGCAAAGAAGGAACCTGTGGTTACACTCCCTCACATTAATATCAACTCCATGCCTTCAACAGTTTGGGGAAGGCCCTTTTCCCTTTCAGTCTGTACACAGTGCACACTGTGAGGTGCATGAACACATGGTTGGGTGAGTGTGATGCGATCCAAGCAGGATGGTGACCTCAATCCCATCGAACTTCTCACCCAACATCAGTGTCTGACCTCACGAATGCAAACTAGGGCAAGTCTTCCCCAAAGAGTGAAAGCTGTTATGACTTATAAACACACACACACACACACACACACACACACACACACACACACACACACACACACACATCTGTATGAGCTCTCCACCACACTGGGACTCATCAACATCCATTATCTTCTGCTTGTCCGGGGTTCGGGTCACGGGGGCAGTAACCGAAGTAGGGAGACCCAGACCTCCCTACTGACCGGCTTCCTGGAGACCTTCATCCATGGCTCTGCTGACGAATACTGGATGGAACCTGAATATCAATTGGATTGGTGGTCCTGCAGGACGCCCCCTAATGGACTCACATATAGTTTTCCAGTTGTTAGAGTTTTTACATTTGTTAAATGTCTCTACATGTCTGTCCTACATCGTTGTTGCTGCCTGGCCGCTCAAGGACCCCACTGAGTCTTGGTCCTCCCAAGGTTTCTTCCTTGAATAACAACATAAAAGGGAGTTTTGTCTTGCCACTGTCGCTTCAGCTTGGGGGTTTAATGGCTTTTCATTCTGTAAAGCTGCTTTGTGATGACGTTCTGATGTAAAAAGTGCTTTAGAAATAAATAACTTGAACTTGAACCTCCCTCGCTCCAGCCACCTCCACCACCTCCAACCCTGAGGCGTTCCCAGACCAGAGAGATATAACCCCTCCAGCGTGTCCTGGGTCTTCCCCGGGGTCTCCTCCCAGCTGGACTTGCCTGGAACACCTCCCTAGGAAGGCGCCCAGGAGGACGCCCTGGCTCCTTTCGATGTGGAGGAGTAGCGGCTCCACTCCGAGTCTCTCCTGGATGACCGAGCTTCTCACCCCGTCTCTAAGGGAGAGCCCAGACCCCCTGCGGAGAAAACCCATTTTGGCCGCTTGTATTCTCGATCTGGTTCTTTCGGTCGTTACCCAAAGCTCATGACCGTAGGTGAGGGTCGGAACCTGGATCGACTGGTAAATCGAGAGCCGTGCCTTGTGGCTCAGCTCCTTCTTTACCACAACAGATCGGTATAGGGTCCGCATCACTGCTGACTCCGCCCCCATCCGTCTGTCAATCTCACGCTCCATCAACTCATTAACATATCTGTTCCAATTCATCCCCTTGGTTGCTTAGCTGGTACAGGTCTTGGACTCAGACCTTTATTTGCTGCGGCCGGTAAACCCCACCCCCTGAACCCGCCGCACCAGCAGACGCTCTGAAGACTCTGAGAAGCCTTTGTGAGCCGCAGCTGTAACATTTTCATAAGTTTTAATCCTAAAGCAGGAGGCGGGTGCAGATCGTTTTTCAGCTTCACCGGGAATTATCTTCAGGATTAAAGACGACTTTATCTCCAACAAACAAACGGCCCAAAGTTGATACCGCTCATCAGCTCCTTTTGATTGGCAGCAGATGTTCCTCTGTGCTCTGCATCAGCGTTTCAGCGCTGGCTCCCGTCCGAGATCCTAACAAAACAGGAAGTGCTCATGCGCGCTGGCGGCGCGCCCACCACGACCGTTAAGGACGGTTACACGGGTTCCTCGTTCAGCCTGGAGGCACAAACCTGAACCCAGATCAGGTTTCAAGCTCTGCTAGATCGACTACAAGCACACCGAGAACCTTTGGTCGTGAACTGAGGTTCTTCAGCTGCTGGTGGAACTCCATCTCCAGGTCCATTCAGAGTTCTGCCTGAGGTTCATCACGTTATCATGTTATCAAACCCCCCGTTCCTGAAGATTCCTTCTGTAGAACATCAGGAAGATCAGACCCTTCTGGACTGAACATGCGACCCAACTGCTCGTTCAGGCCCGCGTCCTATCCCGGATTGATTATTGTAAAGCGCTACTTGTCGGTGTCCCAGCGTCCACAATCAGACGTCTTCAACTGATTCAGAACTCTGCAGCCCGACTCGTGTTTAACAACCCAAGAACTCATGTCCTCCATCACTCATGTCCCTCCATTGGCTCCCTGTAGCTGCTCTCATTCAGTACAGGTCACTGACTCTGATCTACAGAACCATCTCTGGATCTGGCCCCTCCCACCTTCACTCTATCTTTTCTAATACACTCCGACTCGTTCACTTCGCTCCGGTGATGATCGCCCCCTGGTGGTTCCACCTCACCGAGGAGCTGATTCTCACTCCACGGCGTTCACCACGGCAACATGATAGTACGATCTGCCCAACTCTGTCCATAAGGCGGAGTCACTGAGCAGCTTTAAGCAACTACTAAAAACGCATCTCTTTAACAAAAACCTTTAATAAAAATATATAATAAAATAAATTAAAAAGGGGGGGGAGGGGGGGCGCAGCAGCAAATAACAATCAGGTTTGATGAATTTCCAGTGGAGTTGGTTTTCTCCATAACTTCTGACTGTAATGTTCTCATTTGAGAGCCACTTTGGATAAAAGCGTCTGCTAGACGACTAAATATAAATCTAAATGACTAAATGTAAAGTTTAAGAACATACAGCACTCCAGGGTTTCCAGGGTTCCAGGGTTTTTGAAGGAACCTTCAGTAAATAAAACCTGAAGAGACCACTTGCTGATGGAGGCCATAAAGTTCTCATGTCCACTGAAGGTTATGGTCTAATAGAAGAGAAAGTGATTGAGAGAACCTCCCTTGGGGACAATGAGGAGGAGGGGTGACCTTTACCCCGTCGCCGATCCTTTAGGGAGCCACCGGCTAATAAAGGTTCCTGGTTCCCCTTTGTGCACCTGGTGTTCAGCCCTAACGCGCATATCACACATTTATAATCAGGAGAACGTGCCCACCATCTGTCCTGCTGCCAGCGTGATGGTGAAAAGGCTCAGGAACAAAAGCCTGCCGTGTGGCCGTCGCACGGGGCTCATGATGCATTCATAACAACCGTCGTAACGATGATGACACGGATAAGGGCCCGATAACTCGGCTTTAATAACGCCCCCTCATAAATAATATCAAAATAAAAAAACGCCGTAACAAACATGGATTTAACTTTAAAATGCTGCTCAGACCTCCAGCTACTTTTATCTACTTTAATAATGAACTGAATAACGAAGATGGCATTATTTTATTATTTACCTTTATTCATTACTATTATATTGGGTCCTGTATTGATTTAACGATATATAATAATCATAATAAAACAGGTGTATTTGATGTCTGTATGACGTCATGCGAGCGTAACCTTCTCAGATCCACGGAAACCGGCTGCAAGATCAAATTAAAATTCAAAACTGAGATTCCTTCATTTCATTTAACGAGCTTCTTTTCTGCACAGCGCACCGTTAACCCCCTCAATTAAGAATACGGCGCCGCCTTACGGACGGCGTGACGTCATCAGAGCGCCGGGTTCATGATGTAATGCACACTGTCTTTGTTTTATGCACAAAGGCCGAGGTTTCTTCTGACGGACGATCGCATCAAAGCAACGCGCGACATCACAGATCCACCACCTGAAACCTGCAGCTGACGAGGACGCGGAGGACGAGTTGTGACGTCCATAAATATATAAACTACACTAAACACTTTATAAAGGAATTAAAAAGCTTATTTGCAGGTTTAACTCTAAATCAGATGATGAGATTGATCTATAATAATCTGATATAAAGTTATTATTATGATAGAGATCAGACTCACAGTCAGGTGATGGTTCTGGTTCCAGTGAGTCTCTCAGGTCCACATGTCTCTGTGCACACACACACACTCCAATTCAGGGGGGGGGGGGGGGGGGGGGGGGGGGGGGGGGGGGGGGGGGGGGGGGGGGGGGGGGGGGGGGGGGGGGGGGGGGGGGGGGGGGGGGGGGGGGGGGGGGGGCTCTCTCTCTCTCTCTCTCTCTCTCTCTCACCTTCACCTCCCATCAGGAGTTCACACATGGTGATTTTTTTAGCTCTGTCCTCATTTTTAACTGAAAGTGTGACCGATATCCGTTTACTCAGCGGCCACTTTATTAGACTCACATCCACGTTCCCTCACTGTCCACTGCATCAGCTCCACCTCCAGACTGATGGGGTTTGTAGTTCTACAGTTCCGTTTTGTAGTCCATCTGTTAGTCCCCTGTACTCTGTTCTCTGATGATCAGGGTCCCCAACGAGCAGGTGTTCTTAGGGTGGTGGATGATTCGCGGTACTGCAGTCACACTGACGTGGTGGTGCTGTACACACCCCCACCTTACTGCGCCACCTTGTGGATGTAGGATCAGAGACAGTGGATGATGTGCTGCTGTACAGCTGGTGTTCTTCATCCTCTGATCCTCCGTCAGTGATGCAGGGATGTCTCAGACGGGTCGGTGGTGGAGGCACCAGGAAAGCCTCACCGACAAGAACCACGTCAAGGTCCAAACCACAAAGCACTGACGTGAGATCAGGACATGGCGACACCAGGGATCCAGATCCAGATGAGACCTTCTGCAGAACCTGCAGCTGTAGGTGGAGTTTAAACAGATGTGACTGCGAGGAGGACCATCAGCCTCATATTAAAAATCAGATTAGATCTCAGGAAGCTGCCCAGCGATAGATCGGCGTCCTGTCCTGGGTGTATCTGCCCAGTGCCCGAAACGCCCCCCCCCCCCCCTTATATACCCTCATATAGGATAAAGCAGAAGATATGGATGGTTGGATCTCAGGAAGCCTGCAGTCTGCAAATACATCAGATTTAAAGTTAAAATGAAAGGGTTTTCGTTTCTCTGTGCTTCTGGTTGTATTTTAAACGGACGGCTCCGGGTTTCCCTCCGTTTCTCCTCCTGCGTCTCCTCCACGCGCCTCCCTCCTTTGTGTGAGGGGTATGTAAATGAGCCTCATGCTCTCAGGGGCAGGAACGCGGGGCATTAGGGCTCTTTACAAAGGACGTGTGCCACTAAAGAGATTAACTCACTGCTGCTTACCATCAGCTACACACACACACACACACACACACACACACACACACACACACCTCCAACTGCTCTGCACCCCCCAAAATTAAATGCATTACCTCCCCCTCCCCTTAACCAAATTTAGGGGGGGGTTGTAAATGGGCTAAAGCGCCTGTCACACCTTCTCATTCAGGGCGTGGAGGACGAGGTGGTGGGCTGATGCCCTTCATGCCCCTGTATTCAGAGATGAGGGGGTGAGGGCACACCCTTCAGAGCGGGAGTGTCCGTGTTTACACAGCAGAGTGTGTCAAGAGTGAACAAGCAGCTGTGTGTGTGTGTGTGTGTGTGTGTGTGCGTCTAATGAAAGAAACTAACAAAAGACACAAATGAAATTTAAACGTAGTCAGTAGCGTAGACGAGGACGTGAGCGCCCCCCCCGCGGTCACATGACTGGTCGAGAGTTTAAGGACTATTTTCTTTTTAATAACAGATTTAAAATGAACATGGTTTAGATTTTAGATCAGGTTTAGATTAGATCTCCGTCCTCTGAATGTCTGACCTGCTTCACTCAATCCTCAGTCAGCTGAGCAACGGCGCTACGGATTCCCCTCACCGACTACAACAGTTCAGCATCATAACAAAGTCATGCGGGTACAGGGAGGACATGCAGACTCCTCAGAGAACGAGCATGTGTTCATCTTAAACGGGGCTCGAACCCGGGACCGTCATGCTGTGAGGTGTGCCTCATCGTACCGACCGTCTTCTTATAGATACGCTTTACAAACTAAACCCACAGAATGTTTCTCCTTCAGATCAAAGGCCATTTTAAATTAACATAAATTAACATAAATTAACATAAATTAAGTTAAGAATTCAGCGGGACAGTGGCTTAGTGGTTTAGCATGTTCTCCTCTCAGCACTGGGGGTTCCCAGTTCGAATCCCAATCTGGGTGGAGTTTGCATGTTCTCCCTGTGTCCACGTGGGTTTCCTCCGGGTTCTCCGGTTTCCTCCCACAGTCCAAAAACATGGATCAAGTCAATTGAGTTCTCCAAATTGCCCCATATAGAGTGTGTGTGAGTGAGTGAGTGTGTGCTCAGCGATGGATTGGCGTCCTGTCCTGGGTGTATCTGCCCAGCACACGAAATGTTCTCCCCTGGATGGGCATGGGGACCCCCCCCCCGGGGACCCCCCCCCCAACGACCCTAATAGAGGATAAAGCGGAAGATAATGAATGAAGTTAAGAATTCTAAATCAATTTGGATTCTAATGTTTATAAGTATAAAACACTGACTCTGATCTACAGGAATCTCTGGATCTGGCCCCTCTGACCTTCACCCTAGATTTTAAAACAAACTCTGACTCGTTCACGTCACTCTAGTGATGAATGTCGCCCGGTGGGGCAACCTTACGGTGGTCCTGACCCTCACTCCAACTTGTTCTCCACTGATCAACGGTGGCACCGTCTTCCTAAATCTGTCCATAAGGCGCTGAGTCAGCACCTTAAAAAAACCAAATGAAAACACATCTCTAACACAAACACCTGAAATAATAAGATTAATTAAATAAAACATTAATATAAAGCGGGCGGCATGGTGGCTTAGTGGTGGCATGTTCTCCTCTCAGCGCTGGGGATTCCCGGTTCGAATCCCAATCTGGGTGGAGTTTGCATGTTCTACCTGTGTCCGCGTTGGTTTCCTCCCACAGTCCAAAAACATGAATCAAGGTAAATTGAATTCTTCAAATTGCCCCATATAGAGTATGTCTGTGTGAGTGAGTGTGTGTCCAGTAATAGATTGCCCCCCTGTCCTGGGTGTATCTGCCCAGCGCCCGAAACGTTCTCCGCTGGATGGACATGGGAAACCCCCCCCCCCCTCAATAGAGGATAAAGCGGATGGTAATGTAGCTTGTTGTTTTCGTAAATACTGACTGTTGTTCTCATTTGTAAGTCACTTTGGGTGAAAGCGTCGGCTAAACGACTAAATTTAATCGTAAATGTACATGTTTCCACGTCGTACTGTTTCATGGAGAGGTCTGATGGAACTGGAGTCTCTCAGACCAATGAAAAGCTTTTATGTTAAATATTCGGAGGCTCTCCGGAACGTCTGCGGTGAATCATGTGGAATTTATTCAGTGAGCAGTAATTAACGGATGAATCTGATTAACTGGCGCGACCTCATTATTATTGGTCGGTTCCTCTCACGTTGCAGATGTGGAGCGCGGGGCTGGAGGTGGAGAGTTCCGGAGCAGATTGATCATCAGGACCTCGCCCTCTGAGCTTCTCTTCCCGGAGGAGCTGAATTAGCGTTTTACTCTCTGCAGGAGGCGACGAGCAGCAATCCGGAGCTCTGCAGCACGGCCTCGCCGCTCTGTCTGATTCCCGAGCATTCTGATTCATCAGCTCCATCTGCAATAAACCCGAGATTTTAAAGAACCTCCCTCAGACCGATACACACCCCGACTCACTCTGTACCAAAAACACGCCACTTCAATCATCAACCTCTCATCTTCAGGCCTTTGCTTTCATTTCAACCTGAAGTACGACATCAGCAGCAAATCACAGCAAGTGAATCATTTAAATGACTCACTCACCCGAGCAATAATTAACTGCACTTATTCATCCATCCTTTCATTATCTTCCGTTTTATCCTCTATTAGGGTCGTTGGGGGAGGACGTTTCAGGCGCTGGGCAGATACACCCAGGACAGGGGGGCAATCTATTACTGAACACACACTCTATATATGGAGTATATACTCCACTACATGGGGCAATTTGGAGAACTCAATGGACCTTGATCCATGTTTTTGGACTGTGGGAGGAAACCGGAGAAGCCGGAGGAAACCCACGCAGACATGGGGAGGACATGGAAACTCCCAGCTGGGGATTCAAACCAGGAATCCCTAGTGCTGAGAGGAGAACATGCCAACCACTAAGCCACCATTCAAGAGCCCGCATTTAATCTTATTTTATATGTTATTAATTCAGGGACACTAACAGACTGAGAATATGCTCTGAATCATAATACAGCGGTTCATAGGTGACTGACTCCGAACTGAACATGTCCATAAGCAAACGATTCATTGATTCAAACAGCACAAACTTAGGAAACAGGGAGGGTTAACACATTAATAACACATTCACCTAATTATGAAATCCTGCACCAGGAGCAGCTAATTATATCCACACACTGATTAAAACACTGATCCGCTGTTAATGAGCAGGGAGTCATATTGGTAATCGAATGAATAATGAATCACTCATATACATAAAGCACTGACTCACACACCGACTCCCCGTGTTTCTGAGCTCTGGAGGACGGGGAGGTGCTGAGGTGGTGGGGGGGGTGATCTGTGTGGTTAAAGAGGGGAACAGGGCTCTAAACGGCGCTGATGGTCAGGTCTTTGCAGGTGATTGGACTTCAGCCTGACGGTAAGCAGATTAGAGCCGACGGCCCGAGGATCCATCGTCTCACGGCCAGCACTGAGCGAGCCGATCGATACGCTCGCCGGCCGAGTGCAGGCGAGGGGCCAGTGGACGGGGGCCGGCGCATTTGCATTTGCATGAACGCCTCCTGGCCTCTGGGGAGCGCCGGCTGAGGACACGGCCTTCAGTAATGAAGGAACGTGACGTGAAGCTCTGAGCCATTGTTCGGTCGGAGTTGAGTGAGTCAAGGCGATTGGGACGGAGCTTTAATGAGAACCTGATGCATAATGCACCTCACGCACCACCCTCACCGCCACCCCCACCCTCACCCTCACCCTCACCCTCACCCTCACCCCCACCCAACATCTCAAACTCACTCATATTTTATTCAACTTACCCCGAGTCCTTCAGCTGAGAAAGGCTCCGTGTCGATGAGAATGAGGCCTGTGATGGAGCTGCTGTTCTGGTATTAAAGGAGAACTCAGGAAAGAGAAAGCCTTTAACGGGGCGATCAGAGGAACGAGGCTCTGAGGGCTCGCCGCTCGCTCAGACCATCTCATTTATTCATTTAAAAGAATCAGAAACTCTGATATACATTTACAATAAGGTTAGAGACAACACACACACACACACACAACACACACAATGTCATTAAAACAGAGAGCTGAGTCTTCATGGCCTTCCCTAAACTGTTTCCTACACCTTGGAAGCATGAAGTTCTGCAGAATGATCGGTGCTGGAGTTATAAACCTGAGATGAGGAGACAACAAAATAAAATAAGAGGTGTGTCCTGAAACTGTGAGAGCACAACCTGCATTAACCTGTGCATTCTCTGTGTTCCTCTCTGAGTGTCTGAGTGTTTCTCTGTGTTTCTCTCTGTGTTTATCTCTGTGTTCCTCTCTGAGTGTCTGAGTGTTTCTCTGTGTTTATCTCTGTGTTTATCTCTGTGTTTCTCTCTGTGTT
>JAFMOD010000531.1:32884-47244 GCA_019802435.1 Corydoras maculifer
TGTGTGTGTGTGTGTGTGTGTGTGTGTGTGTTCTTTGTGTTGGAAGCGTTTATGCTGCGAATGTGTTTCTGCATTACATTAAGGAATGCAACATTAATTACACACCGCCCTCGTTCTGTGTGTGTGTGTGTGTGTGTGTGTGTGTGTGTGTGTGTGTGTGTACTCGTTCTTAAGTGCAGAAACCTGCGGAGTGCTTTAAGCGTCTGGAGGAAATTAGGCCGTTAAGTGTTGCTCTAATTAGGTCTCAAACTAATGGAAGCTTCTCCGGCGACACGGCGGCCGAGCGTGAAGGTTCCGCGCGCTTTTACGGAACCGCCGCGTGGTTGTGCACGGCGCCTCGTGTGGCCCGTGAGGCGGGGACGGTGGGGACGCGTGGTTCCAGGTCCTCGGCGCGGCTCCGTCCTCGTTGTGTTTGATGGGAACCGCGGCTGCGTGATTTTGGCAGATTCAGCGTGAGCGCGAGCGCCGACCTGACAGCGGCGTCGCCAGCCATTAACGTCTTGTCATCGCCGATGTGTTTCCACCTTTGGCTGAATGTTAGGACGCGCGTGTGTGTGTGTGTGTGTGTGTGTGTGTGTGTTTGTGTGTGAACGCTCAGTACACAGTAAACTCATGCGGAGGCGTAAGGTCAACCACCTGGAGCAGCGTTGCACGTGATGCACCGTGTCCGCTCGGCCACCCTAAAAATGGGCTTTGTAGTCCTACGGTTCCGTCCTGTAGTCCGTCTGTCATTCGGGTGGTGGATGATGCTCAGCACTGCAGTGAACACTGACATGGTGGTGCAGGTGTGTTAAAGCCCGTATGCACTGACTGTAGACTGTGTTACACCCCCCCACCCACCTCCCACCTTACTGCGCCACCTTGTGGATGTAGAATCAGTCACAGGAGGCGTGCAGGATGGAGGTGGTGGTGCGGGCGCGGTGGGCGGACGCTCAGGAATCGCCGCCGCTGTAAAGCTCCGGTGTGTGCGTGCCCGCTGACCGTGGTGGAGGTGCAGGCGCGTTTTAACAGCTGCCAGCTGCCGCCCGCCTCGCCCGCCCACGCCCGCCTCGCCCGCCCTCGCCCGTCTGCGGGACATAAAGTGACAGTTTGTTTGATCCGGATGAGCGCCCGAGCGGAGAGAGAGGGAAGACAGCGTCCCGCGAGGACAACGGGCGCCGTGCAAAGGGGGGGGGGGTGCAATGAGGCGTTTGAACTGCGGGCGGCAGCACCACCACCTCAGCCTCACTGCAGTGCTGAGGATCATCCTCCACCCTAATGACACCTGCTTTCATTTATTCATCCATCCATCCCACGAAGCTCATGGTCACACACTCGTTTATTTGTTGCAGGTGTGTGTGTGTGTGTGTGTGTGTGTGTGTGTGTGCCGCCTTTAGAGGACCTGACTCTGCCTCTCTTATCATTTCATCCATGATCCTTTCCGTGATTAATGCGGGGAACGGGCCGGAGCGCGGCCGGGCGGAGGCGACGGGCGGTGCGGGGCGGTGCGGGGGGCGGGGGGTTTGGGGGCAGGACGGGAATCCGAAACACTGCCAGCTAATCACCATTTGCGGCGCGATTTTCCACCGGAACGCCGAGAGAGACGGGAATTATGTAGATGTATGTAAATAACTATAGATGAGCTCAGAGGCCCCGGGTGAGGACGCGAGGATTAGAACCCTTCAGAGTCGAGTAGGCTGACTGAGAATGCCGCACACACACTGTGTGTGTGTGTGTGTGAGAGAGAGAGAGAGAGTGTGTGTGTGAGAGAGAGAGAGAGAGAGAGAGAGAGAGACCTTGCGATGTTAAATCACCTTCTGCTTTACACGTTTACGGCGTTCTGAGTCCAGATGCCATGAGTGTGTGTGTGTGTGTGTGTGTGTGTGTGTGTGTGTGTGTGTGTTTGAAGGGCCTGGTGTAATTTATGAGATATGGTTTTTAAAACTCTGTTGAGGAAGAAAGAGAGAGAGAGACGTGCTCCTCAGATTCACTGTATCTCTCTCTCTCCCTTTGATCCTCAGATCTCATTCATTCATCATCAGAGTCTCACACACACACACACACACACACACGCAGTCATTCGGGTGGGGGGGGGGGTCTGAACGCTGAGCTGTCAGTCTGAAGGTTGGGGTCCGGTGTCAGTATGGCTCCTTGAGCGAGGCCCCTAACCCCTTATTGCTCTAGGGGGCAGTGTGAGCTCTGACCCCAACCATCAAGATGAAGTATGTCAGATGATTTAGATGTAATGTGTGTGTGTGTGGTGTGTGTGTGTGGTGTGTGTTTGTATATATATATATATATATTTTCCCCTTGTGTATATGTGTGTGTGTTTGTGTATTTATAGGCTGTGTATATTGTAGGTCTGCATGTGTGTGTATTGTATGTATATATATATATATATATATATATATATACATATACATATGTGTGTGTGTGTGTGTGTGTGTATGTGTATTTCATAGGTGTGTGTATTATATGTGTGTGTTCTACATTATTGGTGTGTATCTGTGTGTGTATTACAGGAGTGTGTGTGTGTTATATACATAGATGTGTGTGTATTATTGGTGTGTTTGTATATTATAGGTGAATGTGTGTGTATTATAGGTATGTGTGTGTGTGTGTGTGTGTGTGTGTGTGTGTGTATTATAGGTATGTGTGTGTGTGTGTATTATAGGTATGTGTGTGTATTATAGGTGTGTGTGTGTGTATTATAGGTATGTGTGTGTATTATAGGTGTGTGTGTGTGTGTGTATTATAGGTGTGTGTGTGTGTGTGTGTGTATTATAGGTATGGGTGTGTATTATAAGTGTGTGTGTGTGTGTGTGTGTATATTATAGGTATGTGTGTGTGTGTTATATACATAGATGTGTGTGTATTATTGGTGTGTTTGTATATTATAGGTGTATGTGTGTGTATTATAGGTATGTGTGTATTATAGGTATGTGTGTGTGTATTATAGGTATGTGTGTATTATAGGTATGTGTGTGTGTATTATAGGTATGTGTGTGTGTGTATTATAGGTGTGTGTGTATTATAGGTGTGTGTGTGTATTATAGGTATGTGTGTGTGTGTATTATAGGTATGTGTGTATTATAGGTGTGTGTGTGTATTATAGGTATGTGTGTGTATTATAGGTATGTGTGTGTATTATAGGTGTGTGTGTGTATTATAGGTATGTGTGTGTGTGTATTATAGGTATGTGTGTATTATAGGTGTGCGTGTGTATTATAGGTATGTGTGTGTGTGTATTATAGGTGTGTGTGTGTGTGTGTGTGTGTGTGAGTGTGTAATATATAACAGTAATGACGAACGCGGTACGGAGGGAAGCGAGTGAAGAAACCGCCGAAGACAAAATGAATGCAGAACGAATGTAGACATTAAAGTAAAGCAGTGAGAGAGAGATGCGAGAGAGAGATGCGAGAGAGAGACGCGAGAGGAGAACAATGAAGAACAAAACGAAATTGAGACGGAACATGGAACACAGAGGGGGGTGGGGGGAGGGGGGGCGCTATAACGGGCCTTTAGGGAAATGTGTCAACCTGTAATATACCATAAATGTGTTCAAGATGTGTGTGTGTGTGTGTGTGTGTGTTCAGGCCATGTTGTGTGCAGAACAAGCATGTGAGCCCTAAGCTCTTGTTTCCGTCGTCATGGCGAAAACAACAACACCAAGCGAAGTCATGTCATTACGGTTAAACTTAATGAAGCCATTATTCCAGCTGTGTGTGTGTGTGTGTGTGTGTGTGTGTGTGTGTGTGTGTGTGTGTGGGTGTGCGCGCGCCTGTGTGTGTTTGCATGTTTTCAGTTTTAATACATCAGTGTTTATTCACGGTGATATCTTAATGATGTCATTCATAAGTGTCACCTTGCGGCCGGGCCCGGTCCACCTGACCGGGGTGGTTCCTGGGATAGGCCCCGGTGTGGACGGGGGTCGTTGGGTTGCCGACTTGTGTGTGTGTTTCTGCAGATGAACTCTGAATTCTTGACCTTTTTGCAGTCAATGGCCTGATTGTTGGCGCCGGTTGGACCCGCGGTGACTCGGTTGTTGACCATGTGAGGGTTGTTAGCTGACTTTCCGCTGCACACAGGGGGCAGTGTTTGCGCCTCTGAAGGTCCTTTGTCCGCGTCCGCTGGAAAAATGCTCTGAGCGACAAAACGCCGACTCGCATAACTACAACGACGGAACAATCGGCCTCCTCATCCTGCCGACTCGTTGTCCTGACATCACAATGCGGACGGAAGTATCGGGGGGACCCATGCCACACCCCTGGAGCACACTTGGGCCTTCTGTAAGATTTTCAAGGGGCTCAGAATCCTTCGCGAGGTTGGACAGCGAGAGGATGTGGCTTCACAGTCTGGGTTCCGATTCATCCCGAGACATTCATAGGAGCTGATTTGGACACTAGGCCACCGTCATGGTCACTCTAGCGCTCTGTTCGGTGATTGGCCCCCGTGGTCGCCATGCGTATGTTTTGGACCAATCCACTGTGTCGCTTTGGAGAGGGGAGGGAGGGACCCATGCCACACCCCTGGAGCACACTTGGGCCTTCTTTAAGATTTTCGAGGGGCTCAGAATCCTTTGCGAGGTTGGACACCGAGAGGATGTGGCTTCACAGTCTGGGTTCCGATTCATCCCGAGACATTCATAGGAGCTGATTTGGACACTAGGCCACCGTCATGGTCACTCTAGTGCTCTGTTCGGTGATTGGCCCCCGTGGTCGCCATGCGTATGTTTTGGACCAATCCACTGTGTCGCTTTGGAGAGGGGAGGGAGGGGGCGGGGCTAATCTGGCTGTCAGAATCAGGTGGCACAGGAGTCGGGGGTGCGGCGGCTCCAGGTGCAAGGAATTAGTTTGGGAGTGGAAGCGTCCTGCGCTCCGATTACGCCGAGTCGGGTCTCCGATGACCGGAGACAGGAATTTTGGGAAAGGTGATAAATTCATTACGGTGGGGGGGGGGGGGGTGGCAGCCTGTCACGGCATGCAGATCGCGCCGCCGCCGCCCCTCCGCCCGAACCCGTCTCCCTTATGAGATCTGCCACCCACGGCCGCTACGCAATCACATTACATCCACCACCTGATTCAATTCTGCTTCCTCTCATTGTCTCACCCCCCCCGCTCTCTCTCTCTCTGCCCTCTATTGCCTTGAATCCTATCCCATCTATTTCTGTACATCATTGGGCTGCTTATATTTTAAAAGAGAGGCGAACATGCCAAAGAACACCCACACAGTACGCCTACAGGCCCTTTAATGACATCATGTCCTCAGTGGGTTCCATCTACAACAGCCCTCACACTTCTGGAAGGGCTTTCCACACGGGTTTGGAGGTGTGTGTGTGTGTGTGTGTGTGTGTGCGTGTGTGTGTGTGTGTGTGTGTGTGTTATTGAAATAGAAAGTGCCTAAGAAACATATTTTTTTCCCGTTGTCTTCCATACTGACCAAACAGTGCGTGGTCAGTGTGTGGAGATTCTAATAGGATGTGGCATGTGTGTGTGTGTGTGTGTGTGTGTGTGTGTGTGGTTGGACACGGTTGGCCAATTACTGTCCGGTTCAGAGGGGGACATCCGTCACCTCTTTCTTTCTCTACTGTCATGCTGTGGTCCCCACCACGAGACAGACTGAGATGTGGTCCCACAGGGGGTCATTACTAACACACACACACACACACACACACACACACACACACACACACACACACACACACACAATACAATAAATTCCCAAACATCCGCTCGCATGTTACACTCACAGCAGCGTAAAGGGTCTGCTCTCATAATCACATGTAAAGCCACACACACACACACACACACACACATACACTTATTGAAAATACACACACACTTACTGTAAATATGCACACGCACAGAAAACACACACACACACACACACGCTTACTGTACACACACACACAATTACTAAACATATACACACAATTTATTAATATAAACACACAAACACAATTCACACACATACAGGTTATAAGTGAATACACACATCTGCACACACATACATAATCACATACACACACCTCACAAACCCAATTAAAACACACACACACACACACACATCTATTTAACACACATACATCTTTAATATAAGCACACACATCGCACACACGTACACAATCTCACAATACATTAACACACTGAAATGTTGAAACATATGCACACAGGCATGCACCCCCGCATGTGTGTGTGTGTGTCTGTGTGTGTGTGTGTGTGTGTGTGTGTGTGAGAGGCAGAGAGGCGTCTCACACACTCGGTTAATCATGAACATGATCAGACGAACAGAGTCGTTTAATCTGCAGTTGTTTTTTAATGAAGCTGCAGCTGATTATAAAGACACTGAAGTCCTGACTTCATCACACACATTTCACGGCTCAGCGCCGCGCCGCGCCACCACGACCTAACACGACCCACCTAGACCCACCACGACCTAACACAACCCACCACGATCCACCACGACCTAACACAACCCACTTAGACACAACATGACCTAACACAACCCTCCACGATCCACCACGACCTAACACAACCCACCACGACCCAACATGATCAACCACGACCCACCACGATCCACCAAGACCCACCACAACCCACCACGATTCACTATGACCCACCACGACCCAACACGACCCAACACGATTTACTATAACCCACCACGACCCAACACGACCCAACATGATTAATTACGATCCACCACGATCAACCACGATACACCACGACCCACCACAACCCACTACGACCTAACACAACCCACCACGACCCAACATGATCCACCACAACCCAACACGACCCACCACGACCCAACATGATTAATTACGATACACCACGACCCACCGCGACCCACCACGACCCACCATGATCCACCACGACCCAACATGATTAATTACAATCCACCACGATCAACCACGATACACCACAACCCACCACGATCCACTACGACCCACCACGACCCAACATGATTAATTACGATCCACCACGATCAACCACGACCCACCGCGACCCACCACGACCCACCATGATCCACCACGACCCAACATGATTAATTACGATCCACCACGATCAACCACGGCCCACAATGGCCTAACACAACCCACCACGACCCAACACGATCAACCACGATACACCACGACCCACCACAGCCTAACACAACCCACCACGACCCAAAACAATCCACCACGACCTAACACAACCTACCACAGCCTAACACAACCCACCATGACCCAAAACAATCCACCACGACCTACCACGGCCTAACACAACCCACCATGATCCACCACGACCCACCACGATTAACCACAATCCACCATGATACACCACTTATTTGTGTTATCACTAACCCAGCACCACAGTGTGTGTGGGTGTGTGTGTGTGTGTGTGTGTGTGTGTGTGTGTGCGTGTGTGTGTGTCCTCACAGCACACTTCGTCTCTTTAAAGCGGAGCGACGTGTCCGTTTTTCTGCTCCTCCGCTTTAATTGATCCTGATTTGCTGATTGGTTCTTACGGGAATGTTGAGTGTGTTTGTGTCACAATCAGAGATTCTCCTGTCAATCACACTGAGAGCTACACACACACACACACACACACACACACACACCACTTAATTAGAAACACCTTCACTCAGACACAGATTTACACACACACACACACACGCATAAATAAATGTGGAACACACAGTCTCTCCCACATTTTACACACACAATAAAACACTCACACGCCTTTATATTTTACACAGCAACACACACACACACACACACACACACACACAAATACACTCAGAAAAAAAAGCACACACACACACACACACATGCACAAATAGACATGTCTATTATATGTTATATAATATGTATATATGCATATATTATACACACACACACACACACACACACTGACACACAGACACACACTCAGACAAATATGACAACGCACACAAACACACGCACATGAGTACACTGCAACACACTCAAACAAATACAAATGCACACACACAAAAATGCAAACACGCGCGCGCGCACACACACACACACACACAAACACACACACAATAAAAATGCAAACACGAACACACATATACACAGACACACAAAAATGCAAACACACACATGCACACGAATGCACACACAGATCACAAACACACTTAAACAAATACACAAATGTACACACACACACGTACTGAAACACACAAGTATTTAAACACACACACACACACTCTAGGAACCATCCATTACCAAAAACACCTCCCTCTCCTGCTGACCTCCCCTCTCTCGCTGTTCCGCTCTTAAAGTTTACCCCCCCCCCCCGTTGCCGTGGTGTCTGTGATGATCAGATGAGCCCCGCCCCGCCCCGCCCCCCCTGCTCTGTGAGGACCGGTGGGATTAGGGTTTGGTTATGAGGACGGAATGGAAGCGTGATGGGAGGCGGAGCGTCTTGCGAGCTCGTTCCGGCGGATTACGCGCTGACATTTCCCGCCGCGGCCGTCCGTGTGAAACGGGGGTGAAACGGGGGGGGGGGGGGTGACGGGTGCACCGTTCGGCGCCTCCTCATGAGGGACACCGTACTCCTGACCGCTACGCCCCACGGCCTAATGAGGTTTCAGTGACCTGTAGGTTCGCCCGGCTGCCGATGTGAGGTCACCCTGCTCAGAGTCGGCGTTCCGATTCGTCTCCGGGAATGATGATAAGACTTAACATTGAATTCATACTGATTTTGCGACGACGGTGATGCTTTAGGCTTTTTGTCCATTTACTGGGATGATTTTCGGAGTTGGGACGTGATCCTATCCCGGCACTCTGGCCTGTCTGTGATGTCCCGGTCGGTCGGTCGGTCGGTCGGTCGGTCGGTCGGGGCTGAAATCGGATTTCTCTGTGGATCTCCGGCTCCGTCGCAGTCGCTCCTCGTTACCTGCGGATGACACTTTAGGAAACGTGACGGAGGGGAACCGGAGGCTGGCGACGGAGCCGCCGAGCGCTTTGCTCATTAGCGCGCGGCTAAAGGATCGCTAACTGGAATCTGTCTGGGGTTTCGAGAGGGAAATCTGTCCGTGAACGTCTGTTCGCTTCACCAGCATTCCCAGTGTGCTCCTATTACAGCACACAGCTGCTGCTGCTGCGGCCGTGTGTGTGTGTGTGTGTGTGTGTGTGTGTGTGTGTGTGTGTGTGTGTGTGTGATTTTTAAGAGGCCCTTATTGCTCAAGAGCATTAGTTGTACGGTTGAATGCTTCGTTTTGCCAGCTTCATGCTCACTTTGCCTCTTTTCTATAAAGACACACACACACACACACACACACACACACACACACACACACACACATTGAACATCACACAGCAAAGACTAGTGTTGCCCCTTTACTGTAAGCAAGCATTGCAATAAAATAAACTGCTCTGTGTGTGTGTGTGTGTGTGTGTGTGTGTGTGTGTGAGGATGCTTAAACACCCCCTCAGTGCATCATGTCCACTATAAACGCGCACGGAAACACACCGGCGACGTGCTACAGTATACAGACAGTGCCGTGACATTTATATCAAAAGCCTTTGGAATGAATGAGAATGCCGATTGCTCGCTTCTTTCTGTCCAACATAAGCTTCTGACTTCAGATGGACAAAAATAACACACACACACACACACACACACACACACACACACACACACACACACACACTGGCATACTCCAAAGTCAAGCTGAAGGCCCACCGTTCCAGATGCACTGTATTATACATAACACTGCCATCTATAAAACACACAGTGTGTGTGTGTGTGTGTGTGTGTGTGTGTGTGTGTGTGTGTGTGTGTGAGATGCTGAACCTCCCTGTTAAAGACTCCTCATGTCAGGTTTCCTGTCAGCTGGAGAGTTGCAGTGTTATTGTGGTGGGTCATTATTTGGCAGCGACGCGACTTGGCAGCAGTTGTATTTGGCAGGCTCACTATTTGGCAGGCCTCCAGTCCGCTGCCATCCGTTAATGCACTGTTGAGTGGAAGTGTGTGTGTGTGTGTGTGTGTGTGTGTGTGTGTGTGTGTGCGCAGTACGATCGGTGATGCATAGAAGCTGATGGGTTCTCATCGCCTCCTATTTTAAGCCCCGCCCCTCGAGCTATAACAGCATCCCGATTGCGTTACCTTTTTATTAAATTAAAGACGGTATGAGCTGGATCCTATCCCGGCACCGACGGGTCAGCGGTGCGATCTGGTTCTGTTTCTTTACAGACAGACTGCGAACAGTTGTGAGGAATTGGTATGTTCTCCATATCACTGCGTCGGAAAGATCGGCGGATCACGCCGATGACCTGTACCGGCCATTTTAGAGCCATAAATGCTGGGATAGGATCCAGTTCGTAGCGTTTTTCATAGGGATGATGTTATAGCTCGAGGGGCAGAGCTTAAAATAGGAGGCGATGAGAACGGATACTCGAGCTAGAACCGCATCTCTATAGAGTCATAAATGAAAAAGGGTATGAACTGGAGCCTATCCCAGCACTGACGGCTCTAAAAAGGCTGGTATGGGTCATCAGTGCGAACTGGCTCGAGAAATTGGTGAGGAATTTGTATGTTCTCCATATTACCTTCATCGAAAAGCATTGCCGGATCACGCTGATGACCTGTACCAGCCTTTTTAGAACCAGCAGTGCTGGGATAGGATCCAGTTCATACCGTTTTTCATTGATAGAAACGTTATAGCTCGAATGTACCTTCCCATATGTTTCCGCCTGCTATTTTAAGCCCCGCCCCTGGGGATATGACGGGCTTCCGATGCAGTAATATGGAGAACATACCAATTCTCCACCATTCTCCGCAGCCTGTCTGTAATAGAACCCGACCAGAAGCGCCGTTGAAACGCCTCTTTAAACCCAGTGAGGGTTAAGTCACTCAGAAGGGGGCGTGGCCCTCACATTAAGGTTCTCCCACGGGGACTTTGTGTTCTGTGACATCTTATTTATAGGAAGCGTAATGCGTTCAATCCTAATGCCTCGTAAACCGGTGACTGTAGGGCCGGTGAGTAATGGAGCTCGGCTGGAGGAGCGATGAGCGCGAGCGGGTGAGGAATCGGATTGCGGTTCCGTGCTTAAGGTTCCGTAAGTGGCTGAGTAAGTAAGCTCCTCTGTGCGCGAGAACGCGAGAGAGAGCGAGAGCGCGAGAGAACCTTCTCACCCGACGAAAACTCTCCTCCGAGCGCTTCTCGTCAAATGAGGCCGATCGCGGAGCGTTGGCCGTCCTTTGGCTCTTCATGAGAACTGGGTGGTGTAACGAGGCGGACTGATGGCGCTCCACTCCAGGCGCGCCGCCTTAACGTCGCGGCACTCATTACAACGCGCCGGATCCCGTCACCTGTCGGCTTTCCGGGCCGCTGAGCGGCGTTACGGCGCGATTCCACTGACTGATGGCGACGTAATTCGTCCTCCTCCGCCTGAAGGTGCTGGATTATCCCGCTTTGGATACGCCGCGGCGCCGTCGACGCGCCGGAACACCAGGGTGCCAGACCACGCCGACGTTTAGTCCAGCCCGATGCCGCCCCGATGGATATGCGAGTGTGCACTGTGAGGTCGGGCACCGATGGATCCAAACCCATTGAGCCCAGGTGGGGGTGGGAGGTGGTGGTGGTGGTGGTGGTGGGGGTGGATTGTGGGCAAGAGAACCTTTGCATCACGTGAAGGTAACATTTCGGAAATGTATTACAGGAGGGTGGAATAGAGGATCACGTCGGGGTCACCACAATAGAACTGCCCCTGTTAGATCTGTAGTTGCCCTATAGTTGGAGACCGTTTGGTTTCATTTAGAACCAATTGGTTCTTTGAGAGTCTTCCCAGTTCCAAGAACGGTTCCTGAGTAGGAACCATGGAACTCTCTGGAGTAGATGAGCATTCATTTATTCATTATCTCCCGCTTTATCCTCTATTAGGGTCGCGGGGGGGCGGGTTCCCCATGCCCATCCAGGGGAGAACGTCTCGGGCGCTGGGCAGATACACCCAGGACAGGACGCCAATCCATTGCTGGGCACACACTTACTCATACACACACACTCTATAGGGGGCAATTTGGAGAACTCCATTAACTTGATCCATGTTTGGACTGTGGGAGGAAACCGGAGAACCCGGAGGAAACCCACGCGGACACGGGGAGGACATGGAAAGTCCACCCAGATAGGGATTCGAACTGGGAATCCCTAGGGCTGAGAGGAGAACGTGCTAAACCACTAAGCCACCGTGCCAGTAGATGAACAGAATTCATATAGAGTTCCTCCAACCTTAGATTGGGAAGGAGGAGAACCCTCTCTCTCTCTCGCTCGCTCGCCCTCTCTCACACGGAACAGCTGGAGTTACCTCAGTCTTGGCCGTCCACACACAAACCCTCCACACGCTCTAACTCGAACCAAATGGTCTGCGGTTCCAAAGCCGAGTTGTTTTTGATAGATTTGCTAAACCCCTCGTCCCGAGCACCAACACGGGGGACCCAGATCTGCTGGAGGGAACCCAGAAATGCTCTGTGGGCTGCTTTAGAACTCTACGGAACAGGCTCTCTTTAGTTGAGAGGTTTGGAAGCCCAGGAGGAAACCCACACCCACTGCGTTTTGACTGTAACACAGCGCCCTCATCCAGAGGCCACGCCCACTTTGACTCGTGGGCTCAGGCAGTTCTTCGGGTTCTTTATTCCTACATTCAAGGTCTGACATCTAGCACCTAGAACTTGCCCGAGGCCCCGTGATTTTGTTGCATTTGTCTCTTGGTTCTAGGTTCTTGGCGTTCTCTCTATTTCTAATCTTTTGTTCCCAAGTACGAGGTTCTAAGAGTTCTCTTTATTTGTAGTCTTTTTTCCCCCAAGATACTAGATTTCTCCCTATTTATGTTTTGACCCCAGGTACTAGGTTCTTGGTGTTCTCATTTTTAGTCTTTATTTCCCAAGTACTAGGTTCTCAGAGTTCTCCTTATTTCATTTTCTTTCCCAAGTACGAGGTTCTAAGAGTTCTCTTCATTTGTCTTTTTTTTTTACCCAAGGTACTAGATTCTCAGAGTTGTCCTTATTTATTTATATTTTTTTACCTAGGTACTAGGTTCTTGACATTCTCCTTATTTGTAGTTTTTCGTTACCAGGTTCTAGGTTCTTGGCGTTCTCCCTATTTCTAATCTTTTGTTCCCAAGTACGAGGTTCTAAGAGTTCTCATTATTTGTAGTCTTTTTTCCCCCAAGATACTAGATTTCTCCCTATTTATGTTTTGACCCCAGGTACTAGGTTCTTGACATTCTCCCTATTTGTAGTTTTTCGTTATCAGGTACTAGGTTCTTGACATTCTCCCTATTTGTAGTTTTTCGTTATCAGGTACTAGACTCTCAGAGTTCTCCTTATTTATATATTTTTTTCCCAGGTACTAGGTTCTTGGTGTTCTCATTTGTAGTCTTTCATTTCCCAAGTACTAGGTTCTCAGAGTTCTCCTTATTTAATTTTCTGTCCCAGGTACGAGGTTCTTGACATTCTCCCTATTTGTAGTCTTTTTTTCGTTACCAGGTACCAGACTCTCAGAGTTCTCTTTTGACACCAGGTACTACGTTCTTGGTGTTCCCCTTATTTGTAGTCTTTTGACCCCAGGTACTAGACTCTGAGTTCTCCTTATTTATATATTTTTTTCCCAGGTTCTAGGTTCTTGACATTTGTCTTTTTTCGTTACCAGGTACCAGACTCTCAGAGTTCTCCTGTCTGTTGTACCTCGTTCCCCCTCTAAGTTCTCCTTAGGTTCTCTTGGACTTTCGTGGTCCTGGCCGATTGTAGTCCTTTTCTTCAGGGTCCTAAATTCCGAGGGTTCTGTATGTTCTTGTTGTAGTATGAATAAAATATGTGTGTGTGTGTGTGTGTGTGTGAGAGAGAGAGATGGAGGAGGTAAACTGATAGCAGCATGCAGATGGTTTGCTGTCTGAGAAAAAAAAAAAAAAAGGTAATGACATCTGACGTGGAGACGAGAACAGAACGCGGAACGGAACCCAGCGAGAACGCGACGCTGAAACGTGTCCTCCCCGTCCCCCCCGTCCCCCCCGTCCCTCTCATCCAGCGTTGTGCGTCATGGAGACGGCGTGCTCAGCGACGTGTCCCTCAGCAGATGCTCCAGTTTAACTCCAATTGGCAATTAGTTCTGTCCCGTTAGCCGCAGAACCCTGTTCCAATTTGAGCCAGCCGCCAGATCGTCCACGCGGCGGCGCGATCGGACGGCGAGCAGGCGGGTGTCACGGGTGCGGGACGCGAGACGTTACTGACAGTGTATCGGGCGCATCATCGCTGCCGGGTGAACCACTGGGTGTTGGTTCTCTGTGTGTGTGTGTGTGTGTGTGTGTGTGTGTGTGTGTGTGTGTACAGGTTGTTGGTGTGTGTGTGTGTGTGTGTGTGTGTGTACAGGTTGTTGGT
>JAFMOD010000532.1:4742-24260 GCA_019802435.1 Corydoras maculifer
CCCCCCCGCAGCGCGATCCTAATAGAGAATAAAGCGGAAGATAATGAATGAATGAATGTTGCAACAATGTGAAAAGAACGGCTTCTGCTGCCCAAACCTCATTTCGAGACGGCCACGCCCATCAGGGAGATATATTCACACGCAGCGTTGCTATTTAAACGATGCAGACTGTTGCATAGATAGAACCCGAACACGTCATAATGCTACCAGATGTGGAATAACATCAGTTCTGTTTGAGAACACCTTCCGTTAAGGCTTCATAATAAAAGTCACTGTTCTGTTTTCCTGCGGTTGTGTTTGTCAGAGCAACACGCTGACGCTGACGGACATGTTTGTTTTGTTCTCGTTTGATCATGTGAGGTTTTGTAAGACGCCGCATCCTTGGAAACTCCACTCTGACAATGTTTTGTATAAACCCTGAGTGTGTGTGTGTGTGTGTGTGTGTGTGTGTGTGTGGTCCCGCGTCATAAATGAATCGTCGGGTGTGGAATCTATTATAAACTGCAAAACAAAAATAGGAGGCGTGTGGTAGCTCAGTGTTATAAGTGTTCGGCTGTCCACCTGAAGGTTGGAGGTTTAGATCCATGGTGGGCCCTTCAGCAGGGCCCCTAAACTTCACTGATACAGAGGTATGGGTTCCTGACAGACCCCCGTGTTCTGACTCCATCCATTACGTTGCGTTAGATAAAAGCATCTGGTCTTTTATATAAATTATCAGACATCCTTGCCTACCAATGGATTAAATTACTTACAGTCGTCATTCTAATTCATCCCAGTATAAGAAATTCCTTAAAAGTCCCATAAAAACAGGTGTGTGTGCACGTGAGTTTAGAATTGAATAAAGGCCTGTGATTGGTTGAGCATCACGCGCGTACCTCGTGAATGGAGCGGGCGGCGTGCTTGTCCCATGCCTCCCTGTGGATTAAATTACTTATAGTCATCATTCTAATTCATCCCAGTATAAGAACTTCCTCAAAAGTCCCATAAAAACAGGTGTGTGTGCATGTGAGTTTAGAGTTGAATGAAGGCCTGTGATTGGTTGAGCATCACACGCGTACCTCGTGAATGGAGCGGGCGGCGGGCTTGTCCTGCTGGTTGGCGAGGATGAGGAAGGGCAGTGTGCAGAGCTGTGGGTGCTGCAGGGCTGAATGCAGCTCCGTGCGAGCCACCTCCAGGTCCTCGTCGGACGACGCGCTGTCCAGCACGAACACCACGCCCTGAGAGCCCTGGTAGTAGCGGCTCCAGTACTTCTTAATGGAGTCGGCTCCTGCAAAACGCAGAAAAACAGGCGTGTTTACTTCCGTCCATCTGGCTTTTGCAACATCATTCAGATATGACCTTACACCTCATCAAAGCCCAGGCCGCTGCAGAACCTCGGCTGTCCCTGGTTGTGCCTGGTTCCCGTTTTGGCTCCACTCACTGTCTGTATGGTGCTCAGTGCATGTTTTTGACAAAAACACATGCGATTGCTCTAGAGACTTTCGGCTTTCAGTCCCATACCGGGCTAATCCCTATTTTAAATGTACTGAAAGTCCTGAGGTAATCCCTACAGAACAGGACTGAGGTAATCTCTATTTTACAGGTTTAATGAAAAATACTGAGGTAATCCCTAATTAACAGGCTTGATTAAAAATACCATGGTAATCCATATTTTACAAGTTTAATTGAAAATACTAAGGTAATCCCTAATTAACAGGCTAGATTAAAAATACCATGGTAATCCCTATTTTACAAGTTTAATTAAAAATACTAAGGTAATCCCTATTTTGCAGGATTAACTGAAAATTCTGTGGTAATCTCTATTTCACAGGTTTAATTAAAAATACCATGATAATACCTATTTCCCAGGATTAACTGAAAATACTGCGGTAATCCCTACATGATCGAAGTGAGGGCACTAAGGTAATCTCTAATTTACAAGTTTAATTAAAAATACAGAGGTAATCCCTATTTTACTGTCTTGATTGAAGATACGGAGGTAATCCCCAATTTACATGTTTAATTAAAAATACTGAGGTAATCCTTAATTTACAGGTTTACGTGAAGATACTGAGGTAATCCCTACATGACCAAACTGAGGGCACTGAGGTAATTCCTAATTTACAGGTTTCATTAAAAATACTGAGGTAATCCTTAATTTACAGGTTTACGTGAAGATACTAAGGTAATCCCTTCATGACCAAACTGAGGGCACTGAGGTAATTCCTAATTTAGGTTAATTAGGTTAAAGGTTTAATTAAAAATACTATGGTATTCAGTTAGTCCTATTTCCCAGGACTAACTGAAAATACTGAGGTAATCTCTACATGACATGACTGAGGGCACTGAGGTAATCCTTAATTCACAAGTTTAATTAAAAATAATGCAGTAATCTATACACGACCGAACTGAGGGCACCGAGATAATCTCTAATTTACAAGTTCAATAAAAAATACAGAGGTAATCCCTATTTTACAGTCTTGATTAAAGATAATGAGGTAATCCCCGTTTCCCAGGACTAACTGAAGGCACTGAGGTACTCTCTATTTGACAGGTTTAATTAAAAATACCATGATAATCCCCATTTCCCAGAAAATACTGATGTAATTCCTACATGACAGGACTGATGGCACTGAGGTAATCTCTAATTTACAGGTGTAATTAAAAATACTGAGGTAATCCCTACATGACAGGACTAACTGACACTGAGGTAATCCCTATTTTAAAGGTTTAATTAAAAGTATTGAGATAATCCCTATTTTACAGGGTTTATTGTGGTACTGTGGGACTGTGGTAAACCCTGAAGGTACTGAGCTTCAAGAAAACAAGTTACTCAGACCAGGAATAATCTGATAAACCAAATCCATACACACATTTCATTTTCGTGTAATCTACAGTAAGCGGTCCTCTGATTTCAACCTTCACTTCAATGATTCAAATAGCAGAATCGAATCAATCCACCAAAATTGAGCAACATACTGATTTCAGCAACGCAGCTCAGTACCGTATCGTTACCATCATTACAGGCACGCCCATAAAAGGTCGACGATGCTTTAACCAGAACTTTGAACCACATCGAACCCTCAGTACGGATCACAGAGCATTCTGCCAAACAGCGGACGGGAGAAGAGCGGTGGAGGGGGGGGATTTCAACACAGCTCTATGAGTGTGACTGGAACATATTGGGAATAGACCCCCTCTCTCCCGGCCTCCCGCATCCCTTTCCCAATATTCAGTGCGCCTCTTGCGTTATGTATTTTTATGACCCCGGGCCCGTCTGCCAATTCTGGTCTCGGCTCAGGGGGCCTGCTGGGAGCTGGGATCCAAAAGAAGAGCCTCGCACTGCTGCAGCTCGTTTTCTTTAAAGTCGACCTCGGAGACAGAGAGAGAGAGAGAGAGAGAGAGAGAGAGAGACAGAGAGAGAGAGAGAGAGAGAGAGAGAGAGAGAGAACATTCAAACGATTTCTTCTGATGGCGACTCTACAGCACAGTTCAAATACGCCCGCTTTTACAGTGCACATATGGTTTCTCTTGTGCGCGGCAATTTTGGAGGGGTACAAAAATGCAGCCACCAAGACACTCAGACGGAGCATGGCTTTGGTTAGAAGGAGCCGCTGAGGGGGGCCCAGGCCTGGAACTGTGAAAAAAAAAAGGAGCCCAAAGCACCTTCATCCACTAGAGCCTCTGGTCAGAATAAACTGCACTAACCACAAATTTCATACAGGGCACCGAACAATACCCCCCCAATACCCCCCGCCCCATGATTCATGAGCGTATCAGATTTAACCAAAAGGACCCACACCACGTTGTCGTTATGTACGAAACGTGTCTGATCTCTGTGGTCCACACGGGGAACGCGGCACGTACGCGATAGCCATCTTTGGGGCAGATACACGTCATAAAAATCAGACTGACCCTTTGAAACCCGCTTAATGGCAATTGGGATGCAGTCTGCGGGAAAACCGCAGTGTAGCGTTTGCCAAACTGGTTAAGGAGCCTAAATTAGCCGTGAATTACTGTGGGGGTTGTGTTTCTGTCTCCTGATGTTCTGCACCGGAAACGTCCCGAACCCAACGCTGACTCGGTTTTGTCAACTCAACCAGGGGGGCAGATGGCACTCTGGATTTTTTTCCACAAAACCACAGAATCCAGAAAGTGGAATTACGGGGCAAATGTGTGTGGTAGCTCGGTGGTTCCGAGGGTTGGGGGTTCAAATCCCAGCCCTTGTGGGCCCTTGTGCCTGTAAACCTCATTGCTCTAGGGGGGGTGATCTGTGTTGACCCAAAATATTACTTGGGATACTTTAAAGTTGCCTTGTGCATATGTATGTGTGTGGGGGGGTGGGGTTTCCCATACCCATCCACGGGAGAACGTTTCGGGCGCTGGGCAGATACACCCAGGACAGGACGCCAATCCATCGCTGGGCACACTCTAACTCACACAGACACACTATATATGGGGCAATTTGGACCTTGATCCATGTTTTTTGGACTGTAGGAGGAAACCGGAGAACCCGGAGGAAACCCACGCGGACATGGGGAGAACATGGAAACTCCACCTAGATTGGGATTCGAACCGGGAATCCCTAGTGCTAAGAGGCGAATGTGCTAATCACTAAGTTACCCCTCCTAAAACCCTGTCACTTAAATCCAAACGTATGTCAGTTCTGAGGCGTTCAGCTGGTCGTCATGTTTAGTTCAAGACCAAAGTGAATGTCAGAAGGTTAATAAGTGAGGGAGTAACACCGCACACGGCGAGGTGGGGCGAGGACGGAGATGCAATGTGAAATGTCTCCACCGTCTCTGACGAAGCACAGACTCCGACGCCGTCCCCCGTCCAACACGGCTGTGACTCTCCCGCTCTGATTGTTTTTACGCCGGACCACCCACTGCGACATGCCTGTCGAATTTATATACACGGACGGTCAGAATCGATTGAGTAGATGAGGACGGAATAAAGATTCGCACATCTACCACCCAAAAGAAGATTGGAACGGACTGGAAGTTTGGTCGCAAGTCAAGAACGAAAACAAACTTACAGCTGCTCATCACGAAACAATTCCAGGAAAACGCAACGCGGCGCTACATGAGAGGAACGTCAGGGACGGATCCAGAAGTCCTCTCTACAGAGTCCACGTGAACCGCAGAGCTGCTGCTATTGAACGACGGCGACGGGCCTCATGACGCAGAGTGTGAGGTAGGACCCCAGTCTGAGTCACACTGATAACCGAATCACCCGCCTTCCTCATTCCGATCTAATAAACAAACTCGCTACGCGTTCCTCTGAAGGTAAGACAGAACAGAACGACTGATGAGCGAAACGGCAGGAGCCCAAACGAAAATCTGATGAGTCAGACGTTAAATATGACTTTATTGCACCAGGTGACTTTCATACTCCAAACTCTATCTAATGAGGTCCCGAGGCCCGAGGCCCCGAGGAGGGTTTGGCTCCCGATGATTCAGTCAAATCGCTGTTGCGGTTTTATAGTTTCATGTTTATGTGGTGACAATCTGTTTGACATATGACGCATAAAACGTTAGGGCTGCGTTTGCTTAGTTTCAGCTGGTGGACTTGGTAAAGACCAAGAGACACCGCCTGGGAACACCCTGTCCTCAACCTGTCCTCAACCTGTCCTCAATCCATCCTTCAATCCATTCTTCAATCCATTCTTCAATCCATTCTTCAATCCATCCTTCAACCCATCCACAAGATCTTCCCTTCCTCTTCCCGTCCTCAACATCATCTTATCCCTGTCCTCAACCTGTCCACAGGATCATCCGGTCCTCAACCGGTCCTCAAACCATCCTCATCCCCTCCACAAGATCATCCTGACCTCAAACCATTCACAAGATCATCCCGTCCTCAACATCATCTTGTCCTCAACATTATCCTGTCCTCAACGTATCCTCAACCCATCCACAAGATCTTCCCTTCCTCTTCCCGTCCTCAACATCATCTTATTCCTGACCTCAACGTGTCCTCAACCCATCCTCCAAACCATTCTTTAACATCATCTCATTCCTGTCCTCAACCTGTCCACAGGATCATCCTGTCCTCAACCTGTCCTCAACCATTCCACAACCGGTCCTCAAACCATCCTCATCCCCTCCACAAGATCATCCTGACCTCAAACCATTCACAAGATCATCCCGTCCTCAACATCATCTTGTCCTCAACATTATCCTGTCCTCAACCATTCCACAGCCAGTCCTCATCCCATCCACAAGATCATCTCGTCCAAACACATGATGCCACACAGAGGTCACGGCCACCGCAGCTTCCCATCACCGCTGGCCGCTGGAGTGTTTTTGTAAAATCCAGAGTGGTATTCATTACCATCTGCCCCACCTGAAACGCACGCCGGTCATTTACGCATCACTCCTCGGCTCCTCCAGGTCTCGGTGTTCTATCCACCGCCTGATTGATTACGCCATCGATGTCGTCTGGGCAAATATACATACACAGGAGTCATCATTTCCACCAGCAGCGGGGGGGGGAATTCATTATGGCATCTTTTATCCTCTGACTTACCCCCCCCCACCATCCAACCTCAATTAAAGCTCCATTTTAGCTCCACAACTCTAACTTAGCCCCTCTCTTTACCATAATTCAGAGAAATCCCGTCCCGTTGATACGACCCTTCATGATGTATCCGTGTCTGAGACGCTCGCTCCTCCCTATGATTTACTCCTGAACTCACCAGACTTCGCAAAACCACCAATCAGCATCTTTATAACCCAACCGTGCCCTTTAGAACGTCTTATTTAGAACATATGCCAAAGTATAAAGCGGCAGAATGCTATGCTTCTGAAATCAGCCTCTGCAGACACGTCCTGCCTTTAAAAGCATTTTTATATTCAGATTTGTAAACTGCAGCTTTGATGTCGGCGTATTAATCTGTAATTAGAACCAGCCGGCGTTAAGCCTCAGAACTGAACTTCTGTTCTGATTGTGCTTTCAACACAAACATCTGAGTAAAATCAGGTGACAGTCAAAAGTTTGGACACGCTTCCATTTCGCTCCATGTTCTCAGTTCCGCTGACAGTAAAGATGGACTTTGAAGTTCTACAATTCCAGACTGTAGTCCATCTGTTTGTGTTCTACCCATCCCGTCCAGAGGTGACCGTGTCGGGCGCTGGGTAGATACACCCAGGACAGGGCGCCAATCCATCTCTGTGCACACACTATATAGTTTTTGGACTCTGGAATGAAACCGGAGAACCCAGATCAAACCCACACGTGCTCAAGGAGAACATGGAAACTCCACCCAGATCGTGACTCGAACCCAGACCCCCAGCGCTGACAGGTGGACGTGCTGAACACTACTCCACCGTGCCGCTCGAATTAATATTGAGTTCAGTGCATGTTGTAGTCAGTATTTGTGATCGTAGCAGTGGACTGCAGCGTCCTCAGACCTTTCCAGATCTACATGGATGAGAACCGATAAACACTGGAATAAGGAACCATTAGCAGGGAGTCTGAAATCTAACGCCAGTGCAACCCGACAGGGTCAACAGCTCGAACAACCATGTGCCTGGAAAGCTGTTCTGTATTAATAAATAGTTCAAACGCAAAAAGAAATTCCACGGCGTCTCGCAGGAGAAATAAAAAAAAGACATTTCCAGATTCCTGTTCCGGAAAAGCGGCGTAATGAAAGAAAACATGACTTTAAAGAACGAGACTGCAGTGTGAACAAAAGCATTCTAATGAGCATGCCCTCGAGGACGAAGGCTCTGCAACAAGTGCTTATTAAGAGCTTCAGATATTCTAAAAACAAAACTCTGAGCAGAAGCGCTCTGTGGTTTGGAACCGGGGTGTCTGCGCGGAGCTGGCTAAACAAGCCAGAGGTACTTCAGTTCGGAGAAGCTCGGTTTACTGCGAGATCATCCGTCCCGGAAACGTCTTACATACTGTTTGACATTTACAAATTTTATTAGAACAACATGATAACACATTAGTCAGACTGCGGTTAACGTTCCATATAAACGGCTCACGCGGCCGCAGACGAGCCGCGGAACCCGAAACGAGAGCGGCGGGCGATATTTAGGTTTATTTACACAAGAAACGCAAAGTACTTTGCCCAAAACGAGAAGTGTGTGTGTGAGGTCAATGTTTTAATATAAAATTAATTCATGTTTATTTATATGTAAACGAGGTTAACATAGGGCGGCACGTTGGCTTAGTGGTTTAGCACGTTCTCCTCTCAGCACTAGGGACTCCCGGTTCGAATCCCCATCTGGGTGGAGTTTCCATGTTCTCCCCGTGTCTGCGTGGGTTTCCTCAGGGTTCTCCGGCTTCCTCCCACAGTCCAAAAACATGGATCAAGTCAATTATGTTCTCCAAATTGCCCCATATAGTGTGTGTGTGTGTGTGAGTGAGTGTGTGCCCAGCGACACAAACACACTCTATATGGGGCAATTTGGAGAACTCAATTGACTTGATCCATGTTTTTGGACTGTGGGAGGAAAGCGGAGAACCCGGAGGAAACCCACGCGGACACGGAAGGAACTGGTTCCACTCATCATACACCATGTACCACCTTGTTTCACCTCGTCAATGCAAAATCAAAGTCCTTAAGACGTTAATGTTTTGATGCACAGTCCGTGTTGGTCGTCCTCTGGTCCATCCTTCGTCTGGGCTCACAGGACGCTGCCCAACGGACTCGGGCGGTCTGTGGACTGATCTCAGTGCAGCCGAGTAAATCAGAGGTTTGGGAGTCAGATACACAGAACCAGCGCAGAACCCATGACCACACCACCACCATCTCAATGTCACAGTGCAGTGCTGAGAAGCATTCATCACTCGAGTAATGACCGCCCTGTGGAGGTCCTGACCATTAGAGAACAGAGGAACAGGGTCTAACTAAGTATGTGGAGAACCAGATGGACAAAGCTCTGTAATTCTAGAACTACAAAGTGATTATACACGGTAAACGGAGCTGAAAATATGGAGTGTGGAAGAAAAGAAGTGTTGGGTGGGCCATGGCTGTTGTGGTGGCGGTGGTGTGTGAATGGGGGGGGGGTTCTTGCTCCTTTCTATCTCCTCCACTTACCATGTAGATGGACTTTGGAGTTTTAAAATTACAGACTGTAGTCCATCTGTGTTCTTTGTTGTTGTTAGTCCCCTGTTGGTTCTCTGTTGGTCAGAAGCACCACAGAACAGGTATCATTTGGGTGGTGGAGTGTTTATTGTCAGTTCTGCAGTGACACTGATGTGATGAGGGGGGTTTTAGTGCAGCAGTGCTGCTGGAGTTTCATTTAAACACCTCAGTGACACTGCTGGGATAGGACTAATGCACCAACCCAATTGTACCTGTCTGTCTGTGGTGGTTCTATTGGGTTTCTGACCATTAGAGAACAGAGTACACAGTATGTACTGTAGAGCACAAACAGATGGACTACAGAATCGAACTGTAGAACTACAAAGTCCATCTTTGCAGTCAGTGAAATGGTGCAAAAAGCTAAAAGCAACAAATGTAATGCAGTAAAAATTGACTCGTCATTATTATTAATTCTATGTAAAGTTGATTTGGCACTTTAATTGTTTTATACATAAAAAGGAAACAAAATGTAAAGTGTATAAATAAATTGAGTCTGAAAGCAAAAAGGGTTCGACATTCCGATTCGACAAATCAGGAGAACAACAGAAAAGGTTTAGGAGCCACTACAGTGAAGCACGGTGGTGGCAGCTCAGTGTCATGGGACTGTTTGTTTAACATCAAGGACTAAAAAAATGGCAACAAGTAGAAAATAAAGCACTAAATAATTAAATAAATTCTCCAGTCATCAAGAACTTTCAGACTTGACAGAAGTTTACATACTTGCACGACTGAAGCGGACTGCCAAAGTGACATTGCTCAAAACCCAGCAGCTCAATGTGTTAGAACTCAAAGGCCAGACCTCAATCAAATTTAGAATCTTTGGCAAGACTTTGGCAAAACATGCTGTTTACCAGCAGCCCCGATCCAACTGGACCGAGCCCGGATGGGGGGGGGGGGGGGGGGGGGGGGGGGGGGGGGGGGGGGGGGGGGGGGGGGGGGGGGGGGGGGGGGGGGGGGGGGGGGGGGGGGGGGGGGGGGGGGGGGGCCCCCCCCAAAAAAAAAAAAAAAAAAAAAAAAAAAAGAATAAATTCAGCCGAGTGCGTTGCATTTCCAAACTGCAACCCTGCAAAATGTTGAAATGTTGAGGCTGGGATGAGCGCACATGCCAGGAACTGCATGCGAGTCACTGTAGCTGTTTTCCTTTCCTCCGTGTCCTGCCAACATCTTTAAAAAATTCAAAGCAGGCCCTACTGCTGTGCTACAGTCAAGGACGAGGCCGTGTTACCAGATTGTCTTTCTGCTCCGTGTGAAGGGAAAGGCCTTAGATCGAAATCTCACATGCTAGAAGAATTATCCTCCACTTTCTTGTCCACCGGCCGCAACGAACAGAACAAAGGATTTTAGCACCGGGTCTGATCCAGAGCCGCGCCACAAACCGGCTCGCTTGCCATGCGCCATTACGGGGACTACAAACACCGACTCACGGAGCCTCGCAGAGCCGTGGACCGAGACACCACGACCAAGACGGCGAGTACAGGACCAGAGAACGTGTCTCTTTGGGGGAAAAGGTAAAGTGGTCTCTGGAAAAGCATTTACACCTAAGACATAAGAAAAGGTCCCACTAATATTTGGTTGGACCGCGTTTAGACTTTAGCTGTAATGACATCACACATTCCCTGTGGCAGGCATCGTCTCCACGAGCTTCTGCAGACGTAACGATTTATTGAAGTTCAGAGTTGCATTTACTTTCCTCCAGATCTTGTATTGATGATGGAGATTCGGACCACTGCACAAAGTCTCCTCCAGCACAGCCCAATTCTCAATGGGTTTCAGGTCTGGACTCTGTGGTGGACGGACCCACGTGTGTCTCATCCTCCCTGAACCACTCTCTCACAATTTGAGCTCAATGGATCCTCAGAAGATCATGTCCACGAATGGAAGAACATGGAGGTTCAGTAGATTCAGGTCAGCTGACCTCATAACGATGCACTGACCCCAGATCAGAGTCATATCCAAGTGGTGTATTTCTGAACATTACGTCGCTTTACGTGTGATTGGTCGCTTCTTGGTGGCTTATTTTATTGAACTAACCTGCGCACGATCGTAATCTTTTTTTTATTGGTTTAATTTGTTTAGCGACGGGAAAATAAAGGACATCACTAATACACAGCGCATTAGTGCACTACGTAGTGAGCAGTGAATTAGCACTTGTTTACTTCGGAGCTTCTGATGCTTCAGTCAAAACATATGAACCCTATTAGTTTCTATATAACCGACTTCCTCAAATATTTATTCATTCATTCATTATCTTCCGCTTTATCCTATATTAGGGTCTCGGGGGGGGGGGGGGGTTCCCCATGCCCATCAGGGGAGAACGTTTCGGGCGCTGGGCAGACACACCCAGGACAGGACGCCAATCTATTGCTGGGCACACACTGACACACACAGACACACTCTATATGGGGCAATTTGGAGAACTCAATTGACTTGATCCATGTTTTTGGACTGTGGGAGGAAACCGGAGAACCCGGAGGAAACCCATGTGGACACGGGAAGAACATGGAAACTCCAGCCAGATGGGGATTCGAACCGGGAATCCCTAGTGCTGAGAGGAGAACATGTTAAACACTCGTGCCGCTCTGACTTCCTCAAATAATAAAATTAAAGTGAAATCAGGTCACGGCGCCGATGGCAAAGCCCAGCCATAAGGGTTTCCTCTCATCGTGGCTGAATTCTTAATTTCGAACCTTCGTCACGTGACCGCGGCGGCGTGAGTCAGGGACGATGACGTGGGCGCTGCTTAATGATGCCATCTACAGCAACTCTCATTCGAAACAAAGTTGGGTTCCAGTCATTAGGAACCGTTGTTTAGGCTCATTTCGGGCTCATAAAGCTAACCCAAGCCAGAAGCATGTGACCAAACATCCCGGATTGGCCAACACATTAGAGTCATGAGTGATAATCCACAGAAATCATTACATCACAGAGAGAGAGAGAGAGAGAGAAGAAAAGAAAGTGTGAGGCAGCTAAGTGTTTTCAGATGCCGGTCGGGCATTTAACTCGAGCATGTGGGGTGTGGGAGGTGGTGGGGGTCGGGCGTCAACCCCCTGCCCCCCTCTCGGATCTCACACGCGGGACGTCGTCGTCACACGGTTGATGGAAAACCCACACAGACGGCTGGACGCTTTGATACACCAGCACCCCGGCTCGGCCTCCTCCTGTTTCCTGGCATCACTCATTCGGTCCGAACCCCCAAAACGCCACGCAGGGTCCAAAGAAATCGCTGAGTGAGACGGTAATGGAGCAGCAGCATGGAGGAGGAGGAGGAATGTGTGAGAGATTGAGACCGTCAGGATGCAGAGCCGCCTCCATCAATAAAGCGTGATATGAGACCTCAGGGCGGCCCTCGGGGTTAACGCTCTCAACCCCCCCCCGCGGTAACCCAATGGGGGCTAACTCTGCAGGCCTTTGCCACGGTGCTTAAGTCATCTCCGCGCAGGAGGAAATGCTTTTGGGAGAAGACGGAGGGAAAACACCGCATAACAACTTGCACTCTGACATTTTCCATCGCGAGACGTCGGACGCATCAGACGAGGGCGAGATTACCACCAGGGAGCCTTTTTTTTTTGCCTTCCAACGGTTCCAGGTAAAATTTTACACACATTTTAGTGCAAGCCATAAAATTCCAAAAGATCTGGATGAGAAACCCGAAAAAGGCTTCACATAAAGAGCGCCGTGGCCCGTTTCCCTGAAATCTCCCTCCACATGCTCACTATAAAAGCAAAGCTCGCTTTTCCCAAAACTGCACACTGTGACTCAGTCAGCGGGACACCGGTATGAAGTTACCATATGCGTGATTCCCATATCACTGGTAGCAACTGAGCACGAAATCTTCCCCATAGAATCTCACCGACCCACCCCCCACCCCCACCCCCCCACCTCCATCCAAAGAAATGGACACGGCTCGCATATATATGAAAATCCCACCAATGCTGAGATGATGCTGATGCTGAGGTCAGTCCCATTTCTTAGACCAGAGATGAATTTAATGTCGAATCAAAGATCCATCCATCATTTATTTGCCGCTTTATCCTCTATTAAGTTCGTGTGTGGGGGGGGGTCCCTATGCCCATCCATGGGAGAACGTTTCGGGCGCTGGGCAGACACCAATCTAGGCACTCACTCACACAGACACACTCTATATGGGGCAATTTGGGGTTCTCAATTGACTTGATCCATGTTTTTGGACTGTGGTAGGAAACCGGAGAACCCGGAGGAAACCCACGTGGACACAGGGAAAACATGGAAACTCCACCCAAATTGGGATTCGAACCGGGAATCCCTAGTGCTGAGAGGAGAACATGCCAACCACTAAGCCACCGTGGTTTAATACATTTTAGAATTTTGGTTTGTTGTTTGGTGAGCGACAGATTTTATATAAAAGAAATAAAACCATTACAGTGACTTTAAGCTTATAGAGCAGGTTCTTTATAAACACAATAATAATAATCTATAAAAGTGTGTGATTGGTTCGATTCTGTTGGGTCACTAGGGTCCTAATATTTCGGCCACATGAGCCATGAGACGCTGTCCCATGATGTTAGGTACAGGTAATATGGGATGATGTCCTAATATTTTGGCTGCACATACCCTGTGATGGTGCTGTCATGGCATGGCGTCTTCATATTTTGCCCACATGAGCCATGTCCTTATTTTTTTGGCAATAACGCCCGCTTACGACTCAAGCCCTTATATTTCGGCCATGCGACGTCATGAAAACCCCTTCAGTCGTAACGTGCCGGAGTCTCCACGCGTTTGTCCTCACGCGACGTCCGTGTGTCGTGTTCTCGGGACAGATCGGGTTCCGCGATGCTGCCGCTCATGCGTTCATTCAGACGGTTGAGCGTCCGCGTCCACCGCAGCAGCGGGGCACATAACGATCCCAACAGCTGGATCCATAAATCAACATTTCTCTCGGCGTTAGCAGAACGCTGGAGGTGCACGACACAATCTTAAATATCAGGAGCACATATTCACTTACATTTATGAACAGCAAAACATTAGGGGCCAATCCCAAAGCTCCCATCATTTCGCTTCCATGTGAGCAGTTAAACCACGTCTTGGCTTACGGTCAACATTCCGATTCATCCCAGCGGATGTGAGGACCGGGTTTAAACGCAGAAACATGTGAGCGCGGAACGTCCTTGGACGCACATGCACTGGAACACGGCTGCCCTGTGGGGCGCTCTCTTTGGAAAACGGCGTTGTGTTTACACCTGACTCAGGTTGGTGTCGTGTCAGCAGGAAAACTCGGCGCGCCCCAGACGAAAACACTGAATATTAATGCTGCACTCCTCTGGTGTGAGTTTATTTACTCAGGTCTGTGCTTCACCCATGAATAAATCATGAAGGGCACTAATGGCTCAGTGCACAGGTGCAGCACTACAGACCAGAAGGTCCATTGTTCAAGTCCCAGCTTTGCCAGTCTGTCTGCTACCACTGGACTGGGGGTGGGGGGTGGGGGGGTTGTATGTATGATGTAATACTTTGGAAAGCCTAATTAATCATTTTTGTCCAGGCCAGTATGTGGGTTTTTATTTTTATTTGACAGGATGCCAACGGTTTGCTATCGGAAAGCCACACGGACAAAAGGAGAACATGCAAATTCCACTCCAGGCAGCAATTTTTAAGCAACCCAAACTGAGCCCTTGAACCCAAAAGGTTTATAGCGCTACCCCCAGCAACAAATTTTCCACCAATGTAGTGCTTATAACCCATAAGTACCACCATCTACATAAAATATGAGAATTACAAATATCACTATGTGAAATGTGAAATATAATATAGTATACCACTATGAATATATAATATATCACTACAGACTATATATATATATATATATATATATATATATATATATATATGTATATATATATATATATATATATATATATATTTATTCATTATCTTCCGCTTTTTCCTATATTAGGGTCGGCGGGTGGGGGGGGGGGTTCCCATGCCCATCCAGGGGAGAACGTTTCGAGCGCTGGGCAGATACACCCAGGACAGGGCGCCAAATCTATCGCTGGGCAAACACTCACACACAGAGACACACTCTATATGGGGCAATTTAGAGAACTCAATGGACCTCAATCCATGTTTTTGGACTGTGGGAGGAAACCGGAGAACCCGGAGGAAACCCACGCAGACAAGGGGAGAACATGGAAACCCACGCAGACAAGGGGAGAACATGGAGACTTCACCCAGTGCTGAGAGGAGAACATGCTAAACACTAAACCACCGTGCCGCCAAATATATATATATATATATATATATATATATATATATTCTGAAATGTATTTTTATATACTGTATATACATATATTTATATATTATATTTATAGTTAAATATTTTATATCTGTAGTGATATATATTCATAGTGGTATACTGTATTATATTTCACATAGCGATATGTTTAATTCTCATTTCTTCTCAAAATTAAAATTTAAGTAACAGGGCAATCGGGGTCCATGACCCATAATTGCGTTCCTATCTCATGTAACAATGTGATATTAATGATAATAAAATTAAATCTTGAATCTTGAAAAATACACTAGTTAATTATTTAAAACGACCGCTAGATGGCACTGTTTCCCACGTCCGTTACATAACGTTGCTCTGTCTATGTGACTCCTGCATTCATTTTGAAACATTAGTTGTGCTCGTATTTTCTTTGGCAGGTCTGATGGCGGGTGCCAGCCGAACATGCTGCGTGTTGTAGGTCGCCGTTTTCCAAAGTTTGAACGGCGCTCATCACTTCCAGCGATGGGTAACGGCGATGCTGCGGCACGCAGACGCACATAGAAAAAAAACGTAAGCCTTTTTCTGTTTAAGCACGACCGACCGTGCCGACGAGCAGAAAAAACTTTGGGAAGAAAAATAGACTCTTTGAAACAAGAAAAAGGGAACGGCAGCCTGCTGAGGTAAAGTACTGGACCCTGTTGAAAACCGAAATCCATTTATATAACAGCAGCTTAGATTAAACACAGATGTATATCCCGGCCTTCCCCATCCTGAGAGTTTAGGACTTTAATCTGATTGGCTGAGCTGAACCACCACAGGGCAGATACGATCAGTGTGGTGGATGATGCTCAGTACTGCACTGACGCGGGCATGGTGGTGGAACCAGAGAGCAGAGTGGGGGAGTTAATGGACTGACGTGATCTACGGACGTTTTTCCATTTGTTTAATATCTGTACATTAGTGTTGTTGCTCCCCGGCCGCTCAAGGAGGACGAGTCCCCCACTGAGTCTCGGTCCTCACAAGGTTTCTTCCTTAAATAACAACATAACAGGGAGTTTTTTCTTGCCACTGCCGCTTCGGCTTGCTCTTTTTGACGGTTTAAAGGCTTTTAAGTACATATAATTTTAAAGTATATATAACTGCACTAAGGGCAGCACGGTGGCTTAGTGGTTTAGCATGTTCTCCTCTCAGCGCTAGGGATTCCCGGTTCGAATCCCCATCTGGGTGGAGTTTCCATGTTCTCCCCGTGTCTGCGTTAGTTTCCTCCGGGTTCTCCGGTTTCCTCCCACAGTCCAAAAACATGGATAAAGTTAATTGAATTCTCCAAATTGCCCCATATAGAGTGTGTCTGTGTGAGTGAGTGTGTGCCCAGCGATGGATTGGCGCCCTGTCCTGGGTCTGTCTGCCCAGCGCCCGAGACGTTCTCCCCTGGATGGGCATGGGGAACCGCACCGCGACCCTAATAGAGGATAAGCGGAAGATAATGAATGAATGAATGAATGAGTTCTCCAAATTGCCCCATATGGAGTGTGTGTGTGTGTGTGTGTGAGGGAGTGTGTGCCCAGCGATAAATTGGCGCCCTGTCCTGGGTCTATCTGCCCAGCGCTTGAAACGTTCTCCCCTGGATGGGCATGGGGAACCCCCCCGCGACAATGATATAGGATAAAGCGGAAGATAATGAATGAATGAATGAATGAATAATTCTGCTATATAAATAAATAACTTGAACTTGGACGTGCAGCGTGTTCTTCTCTATTTCAGATGTCCATTTCACACCGACTGCGTCCCGCAGTCTGAAAAGATTAGAAACTAAAACAGCGGATTACTGACCTCCAAGTTCCTTGACGTTAAGGATGGCGTTCTGGAATGGCACCGCTTTGATACTGAACCCTGTGGAGAAATAAAACACCTGATTAAACACCAGAACCATAATCAGATCAGACGTCAGGACGTACCTGCTCTGATCCTTTAACATTATCTACAGAACCAGTCAAAAGTTTGGACATGTCCCCTACTTCCCTCCACTTATACAGATGGACTTTGTAGTTCTACAATTCCAGACTGTAGTCCATCTGTGTTCTTTGTTGTTGTTAGTCCCCTGTTGGTTCTCTGTTGGTCAGGAGCATCACAGAACATCTCTATTCAGGGCCACCACCATCAGGGTGATGCACCACCACACCACCTTCTTGCTCTATTCTCTATCTCCTCCACTTATACAGATGGACTTTGTAGTTCTAAATTTACAGACTGTAGTCCATCTGTGTTCTTTGTTGTTGTTAGTCCCCTGTTGGTTCTCTGATCTCTATTGGTCAGTACCATCACAGAACAGGTATCATTTGGGTGGTGGATTGTTTATTGTCATGTGTGATGTGGTGAGGAGGGTTTTAGTGTAGTTTCATTTAAACAGCTCACTGACAATGCCGGGATAGGAATAATGCTCTGTGGTGGTACTATTGGGATCCTGACCATTAGAGAACCAAGGACACAGTATGTACTGTAGAACACAAACAGATGGACGACAGAATGGAATTGTAGAACTACAAAGTCCATCCTTAAAGTAAGTGGACCTGAGAACATGGTCAATAAGTGGAGCAGAAAGGGGGCGGGTCTTGTTTGTCATTTTAAATAAAGGCGTCTGTGAATGACATACAGGTCAAACCCCAAATAATTGCAGAAGTGTTGACATGTCCTCATTTATCCTCACTGAGACAATACAGCAAAAAGCAGGACTCGCCTCTCCACGCCGGCGACCCGGCGAACAATGCAGCAGGTGGTGACGGGGGAGCCGTCTTCCTCCCCAAAACCACCATAAAGCAATAAAATGAAGTAGGGAACCGGCTTGCCTTGGCTTTTGCTCGGGCGCATTTGAAAAAGCGTGCTGTGAAGCAGAGTGCGAGCATCTGAGGAGGTCAGTGTGGTCAGGGAATAAATAAATCATCCACACTTTTTAGTACCTTGTGCGCAAATTCGCGAGCCGCTCAAAAAAATATGCTCGGTGCTGACCGCAGGAGAATCGGAGATATATTACACGGTGACACTCGTGTCATGCACTCGCTTACGTAAATAATGATGTCAGTCCATTCATGTGGAGACATTATTTACGAACGTGGAATTACGAAGCCCGTTTCCGAGGACGTCGGGACGTTTTATTGGATGCAATAAAAACAAGAATCTGCGATTTTCCAATTTCACTTAAACGACAAAAGTACGAGGAAAAGAACAGCCATTAAATAAAATCCACTTCCTGTACACACGAGATGTTTGCAGCCTGTTTTATACTGTTTTATATATATATATATATATATATATATATATATATATATATATATATAAATATATATATATATTCATTCATTCATTATCTTCCGCTTTATCCCCTATTAGGGTCGAGGGGGGGGACCATCCAGGGGAGAACATTTCGGGCGCTGGGCAGATACACCCAGGACAGGGCACCAATCTATCTGGACACACACTCACTCACACAAACACACTCTATATGGGGCAATTTGGAGAATTCAATTGACTTGATCCATGTTTTTGGACTGTGGGAGGAAACCGGAGAACCCGGAGGAAACCCACATGGACACGGGAAGAACATGGAAACATCACCCAGATTGGGATTCAAACCGGGAATCCCTAGCGCTGAGAGGAGAACATGCTAAACCACTAACCCACCGTGCTGCCTATATATATATATATATATATATATATATATATATATATATATATATATATATATATATATATAAAGTGTGTGTAAAGTCAAAAGTGTTTGTGTGTGTGTGTGTAAGCAGGTCAGTAACTTCTGTGTGTATCTGTCTGTGTGTGCGTGTTGTCTGTGTGTGTGTGTTTATGTGTGTGTCTGTGTGTGTGTGTGTGTGTGTGTGTGTATAAGCAGCTCAGTATTTAAAGTTCCTAACCAGCATGTTGATGGTTCAAATCACAGTCACTAAGCTGCCACTGTTGGGCCTCTTTATGGTGTGTGTGTGTGTGTGTGTGTGTGTGTGTGTGTGTGAGTGCGCCAGATGACCAGTGTATAAATGTGTGTGTGAGTACACATGTGCGACAGATAAAAAATACATCTTAATGAAATATATGGAAGTGTCTTTTAAATACTCAGGGCATTATATAAAAACATCAGAGCATGTGTGTGTGTGTGTGTGTGTGTGTGTGTGTGTGTGTGTGTGTGTGTGTG
>JAFMOD010000532.1:37301-123632 GCA_019802435.1 Corydoras maculifer
GGATCTACTTTTCTTAAATCAGACAGATAACGTCCCTACAGTAACATCAGGAACAAAGGACAGCACTGTTCTGTTGACCGATATGAAGGAACTCTGTTCTGTTCTTAGACGTGAAATGAGACGTCATGACGACGGCAATGGATTTCCACTGTCATGAACTGATCATCCACCCATCCATTATCTTCAGCTTTATCCTCTACTAGGGTTGCATGGGGGGGGGGGGGGTTCCCCATGCCCATCCAGGGGAGAACGTTTCGGGTGCTGGGCGGATACACCCAGGACAGGACACCAGTCTATCACTGGGCACACATTCACTCACACATACACACTGTATATGGGGCAATTTGGAGAACTACTCAACTGACCTTGATCCATGTTTTTGGACCGTGGGAGGAAACCGGAGAACCCGGAGGAAACCCACGCGGACACGGGGAGAACATGGAAACTCCACCCAGATGGGGATTCGAACCGGGAATCCCTAATGCTGAGAGGAGAACATGCTAAACCACTAAGCCACCGTACTGCCATGAACAGATTATTCATTCATTTATTATCTTCCGCTTTATCCTCTATTAGGGTCGCGGTGGGGTTCCCCATGCCCATCCAGGGAAGAACGTCTCAGGCGCTGGGCAGATACACCCAGGACAGGGCGCACATCTATCACCGGGCACACACTCACACACACACACACTCTATATGGGGCAATTTGGAGACTTCAATTGACTTGATCCATGTTTTTAGACTGTAGGAGGAAACCGGAGAACCCGGAGGAAACCCACGTGGACACGGGGAGAACATGGAAACTCCACCCAGATGGGGATTCAAACCGGGAATCCCTAGCGCTGAGAGGAGAACATGCCAAACCACTAAGCTATACACAAAACTTTGTGTATAGGGGGGGGGGTTCCTCATGCCCAACCAGGGGAGAACGTTTCGGGCGCTGGGCAGATACACCCAGGACAGGATGCCAATCTATCAATGTACACACTCACTCACACATACACACTCTATATGGGGCAATTTGGAGAACTCAATTGACTTGATCCATGTTTTTGGACTGTGGGAGGAAACCGGAGAACCCGGAGGAAACCCATGTGGACACGGGGAGAACACGAACCGGGAAAACTGTATATTTGTAACTGGATAATAAACTTTGTGTAACAGCTGTTGTTATTTTGAACAGACGACTCTGAGACTGGCAGGAAGTGCAGGGCATCAGTTGGCAGCAGTGGGCATTTCCAAACGAATGACCTGTGGGGGCGACACGGCGGTTTGTAGGCGTCGGCACATTTGACAAACCGCTTGGTGCGGAAAAAAAAAAACAGGAAACCCACATCTCCCCCAAAACACTTTTAGCAGGGCCAAATGGGGATTTGGAGGAAGTCCCGCCTTTTGATAGACAAAAGATGCAAAAACAATAAAGAATGCAAATTCCCACAGTGAGAGCAGGAAAGCTGCTGATTTACGGTTCGCGCCGCGCCGCCCGAGCGCCGAGCCGGCGGACAGGACCGTGTCTGCTCGCAGAGCTGGCACCCGGTTTGAGAGATAAACAAAGCTGAGCTGAGGCTGGAATTCAGACAGAAAATGATATGGACAGAGACGTCTGATGAGGACTAATGACGATGTCGCGCTGCCGGGCAGACAGAGAATAACACAGGTGGACGTGGACAATCAGAGAAACAAACCCAGGGTGCCCATCCCACACCCGGCGCAGGGCATCTCACACGCCGCAGCTTCGCGCTGTGTGAATACGTCTCCCCCGATGGGCGTGGCCGGCTCGAAATGAGGTGTGTTCGGGTAGATTTCTGGCGTATGGTTAAACCCCGGTGCACCCCGACTGGCAGCCGATCGGACGGCGGTCGATTATCTCTCGTCCAACGCCACTGAACGCTATGAAATCTGTTACGTGCAGGTCCAGCACGAGGGTGTTTGCTGTGTTCTCTCTGTGTGGGTGTGTTGTATGCGTTTCTGCAGGTTTGTGGGCTGACCTGACCTTCATGGGAGGAGCAACAGGTTATAAAAACCTGCAGTCATGACCAAGATGGCGGCTAGAGTTCACAGTGAGGCCAACGGTGTGGGCTTCTACATAAACAATGATAAACAATCACTTTAATGAACATGGAACGGTGGCTTAGTGGTTGGCAGGTTCTCCTCTCAGCGCTAGGGATTCCCGGTTCGAATCCCCATCTGGGTGGAGTTTCCATGTTCTCCCCGTGTCCGCATGGGTTTTCACCGGGTTCTCCGGTTTCCTCCCACAGTCCAAAAACATGGATCAAGGTCAATCGAGTTCTTAAAATCACCCCAAATAGAGTGTGTCCATGTGAGTGAGTGTGTGCCCAGCGATGGATTGGCGTCCTGTCCTGGGTGTATCCGCCCAGCGCCCGAAACGTTCTCCCCTGGTTGGGCATGGGGAACCCCCCCGCAACCCTAATAGAGGATAAAGCGGGAAGATAATGGATGGATGGATGGATGGATGTGTTGAACATGTCTAAATAGACTCATCCTCCCCCGATATTAACAGTAGGTGGCACCTCCTCAGACCCCCTGGTTAAAGACTCCATGATTGCAAACCATCGAATTTTCCAAACATCAGCAATGATTGAAACGTTTATTAAAACCATCAAGTAAGGCCTTAGAGGTCACAGGATTCAGACTCCTATAATCTCCCTGTGGATTTCATCCAAAAATAAACCCCAGTAAACATAGAACCCAGCGGGCAGGAGGCTATGGATTAAAGCCTCTAATCCAATATCTCGACTTACAGATCACAACGTTGTGAAAGGGACACACGGCTCTGCGACACAGGCCACAGAGCCGGAGGAGGATTTACACTCTGTTAACAGAGCCGCCGGACATAAACACACGGCAGCGCCGTCCGAGCCGGGCTCACGGCGTCCAGCCACTCGCACAACCCGCCGTGATCCGCCCAAATGAAATGGAAGAACCGTTCCATCCATTCCTCAGCTGACAGCCGGCAGAGCCAATAGCGTGTGAGGAAGTCGTTCTTTGTACTCTTTGTTTTCAGTCCATTCCCACCCCGGTTCCCACCTTTCAGAACATTTATGAATGGCATCCTGTTTAGGCCCGCGTTCCCAAATAGCCCTGGGTAGCCGAGGCTATGAGGCGCATGCCAATCCAAACTGCGCCACCAGAACCAGAGTCGGAGGGAAACATGCGTATGTATCCTGTCTTATCAAAGCAGAACAGGGAAGCACATGGCGCGGGGTGGTACACGAGGAGGAGGATACCGGACTTTACCCTCAGCATGGAGCCAAACGTTTAACTGAGCATCGTTCCAGCATGGAAACCTCAAAACGGACGTTACAATTCTGTTCTGTATGAGAACACTAAAGAACGTTGAGCTTTTTATTAAGTGAACCACGAGTATGAACATCTGGATGAACAAAATGAATGACACACACACACACACACACACACACACACACACACACACACATATATATATATATATATATATATATATATATATATATATATACATACACATATATATGTGTGTTTGTGTCAGTGTTATAAACACGCATATATGTGATAAGAGTTTCTGGACAGCTGGTTCAAGGGATACACCCAGGACAGGGGGGGGGGGGATACACCCAGGACAGGACGCCAATCTATCGCTGGGCACACACTCACTCACACAGACACACTCTATATGGGGCAATTTGGAGAATTTAATTGACTTGATACATGTTTTTGGACTGTGGGAGGAAACCAGAGAACCAGGAGGAAACCCACGTGGACACGGGGTGAACATGGAAACTCCACCCAGATTGGGATTCGAACCTGGAATCCCTAGTGCTGAGAGGAGAACATGTTAACCACTAAGCCACTGTGGCGCCCAGACAGCTGGTTATCACCAATAATAAAAGTCTTTATAATCAGAGTTTGTACTCCAGAAATGAACTCTGCACCACGTCAATCAAGATCAAAGAGGACCGGTCATCACGTCTCTCGTTATTGATTGGAATAATGAGGAGCTCTGATTGGCACATTAACATTAATTCAATCACCAGACCACCCAAAAAAAAAAAAAAAAAACGGTCAGTCATCCATAAATCAATCTATGGGGGGGGGGGGTCATTTCAGGCATTGGGCAGAATCACCCACGACGGGGCACATCTATTGCTGGACGCACACTCACACACATACTATATAGGGGCAATTTAGAGCAGCCAATTTACCTTGAATCCATGTGTTTGGACTATGAAAACCCATGCGGACATGGAGAGAACATGGAAATATTTAGAGCGCGTCAGTGTGTCGCTATAGCAACAGAAAGAGTACGCCTTCCGCAACGCGAAAAATACAAAAGGCATGTTGAAAAAAGTAGCAGCATTGTGGAAATAGCAATCCACCAAAGTCAGAGTGCACCTGATTCTTAAAAGTGAACGGCAAGTGACACGCTGATGTTACGTCCAAAAGACACCCATGAATAAATGATCAATTGTGAGGATTAGTACGTCTTTTGCGCTTTTCGCAACGCACAGACGAAGGATCGCGAAACTATATCAGCGACATCGTCAGCACTACAGTACAGCATCCAACCACATCATCCAACATCCTGAAATCCACAGCTGCACACGTCCAGATGCCGAGGAGCGTTAACACTCAAGGGTTTCTGGGAATTCCTCGTCCACACGACCTGCATTTTTTATAACCTGTTGTTACCTTATGGCTGAGGGAAAGCCTACGGCCGTGTTTCTTAGTGTTGCTTGATGGAACTTGTTAGGGTTGTTAGGGAAAAAAAACCTGGTATTTCAAGCGAGCTTTGAGGAGACTCTGTTCTGTTGCTTGACACACTTCCACGCAGCAGCGGGGCGTCTAAAAAAGCACTGCCTCATTTACTGCCACGAAAATCTCTCAGGACTCAGGACTCCTCCTCCTCAGAGTTCAGGGTTTTTAATATCGGTCGGTTTAATTCCAAATTAAATCCATCATCTGCATGTAACCAAAAACAGAATGGGACTTCAAACTCGAGGGTTTCATCTGTATTTGTGTGTGTGTGTGTGTGTGTGTGTGTGTGTGTGTGTGTGTGTGTGTGTGTGTTTGTGTCACCCTTGCTTTGATTATAACATTTGACATTGCTTTTATATTCTAGTTTAGATACTTTATAACAAGACGCATGGGGCTTTATTTTATCGATCTTTAGAGAGGCATCAACCGTGCACCCCGCAGCTTGATTTAGGGTGTGTGAGTGTGTCTTGGTCCTCATGACAACATGATTCATGAGTGTTTTTTTGGGCAACACATGCAATAAGCCAATCACAGATGCACAGAGAAGAGACCAATCATCCCTAAATTAAAATCAGCATAATATAATTATAATAATCCATCCATTATCTTCCGCTTTATCCTATATTAAGGTCGCGGAGGGGTTCCCCATGCCCATCCAGGGGAGAACGTTTCGGGTGCTGGGCAGACACACCCAAGACAGGACGCCAATCTATCACTGGGCACACACTCACTCACACAAATACACTCTAAATGGGGCAATTTGGAGAACTCAATTGACCTTGATCCGTGTTTTTGGACTGTGGGAGGAAACCGGAGAACCCGGAGAAAACCCACGCAGACACGAGGAGAACATGGAAACTCCACCCAGATGGGGATTCGAACCGGGAATCTGTATTTGTGTGTGTGTGCCCGCCTTTTGTTTTAGTTGGATTCGTCTAGCTTTGCTCGTTGAGCTGCGTTGCATGAGCCTGTGGGTCTGCGGAGGACTGAAGCGGTTGAGGTTCTGGTTGAGTGCTCGGTAGCTGTGAGAGGCTGTTCTAATTAGGGTCATTAGAGCCCTGTGTGAGCTGTGCTGAGCTAATGGGGTGGTAAAAAGACTCTTTATCAGCCTGATCTCATAAACTGGCGCTTTAAGGCTCTGGACCTGATGGCTTTAAGTTTTTTTTTTGTTTTTTGTCCAATTCAGTCCAGTCAGGTTTCTCTGGGGTCAAGGGCCTGCAGAAATCATACAGTGGTGATGTCCTTGGTGTGCAATAGTAGTGTAAACACCTTGTTTCATTATTATTTATTAGGGGCTAATGCTTTTAGACTTCAGAAGCCTTTAGAACAACAGACGTTGGTTTCGCGCCTCGGGAATCCGTCATTAATCAGAGAAAAACCCCGAACCTGGGCAGAAATCTCTCAGCTCGCATCATCAGTCAGTCAGCCACGACAGAAACCTGCGCACATGGACACTTGAGTCTCCAAAGTTAGGTCCAGCTGGCTTCAGGCCAGCACGTCCAGGTCTTCTTCCTGCTCTATTTCTGGAGGAAATGGTTCTATTCTGAGAGCCGCAGGAAAAAACACCCAGTAAACCAAACCCCCTGTCCGTTACACATCCCACCCGACCCCACCGGTGCAGTTCCTGTAATCTGTTCGGTGAGCGAAAGGAAAGGGGGGGGGGGGGGGGGGGGGGGGGGGGGGGGGGGGGGGGGGGGGGGGGGGGGGGGGGGGGGGGGGGGGGGGGGGGGGGGGGGGGGGGGGGGGGGGGGGGGGGGGGGGGGGGGGGGGGGGGGTTCCCCATGCCCATCCAGGGGAGAACATTTCGGGTGCTGGGCAGATACACCCAGGACAGGATGCCAATCTTTCACTAGGCACACTCAATCAAACAGACACTATATGGGGCAATTTGGAAAATTCAGTTCCCCTTGAGCCATGTTTTTGGACTGTGGGAGGAAACCGGAGAACCCAGAGGAAACCCACACAGATACGGAGAGAACATGAAAACACCACCCACGGGGGGGTTCCCCATGCCCATCCAGGGGAGAACGTTTCGGGCGCTGGGCAGATACACCCAGGACAGGACACCAATTTATCACTGGGCAGAGAGGGACTATTATAATATATTTATTTCTTTTTTTATATTTATTTATAATATTTAAAATGTGTCCTCCACATTTATTCCATCTGGAGCGGTGGGCAGTCGGCACCCGGGGAGCAATTGGGGTAGGTGCCTTGTCCAAGGGCACTTCAGTCAGAGTACTTGGTGGGACCGGGAACCGGGGGACCTGCAGGTCGCATGGATGCTTCCTTACCCACAACCCTTGACTGCCCCAAGATGTGAACAGCTCTCATTCTTATCTGACCACTCGAGGTGCAATAACTCATAACTGATCACGTCTCAGATGCCGTAATCCAGTTACAGGGTGCTTACAATGATGATCCAATCCCAAACACAAAGGGTTAAATCCTGGATAAAGACACAATAGTGGCCCAGTGACAGCCCTGGGGTCCGAAATCCAGTTTCTTAACCACTAAGCCCCCACCGCCTGTTATTATGCCGTGTTAATAGCAGGTGTATACACTCTGCATTAGACCTCTTGCCCAAATCTGTGCAGCTGTAAGACCCTGTGGTCGAGTTACTTCATACAGTTTATTATCAGCTTATTACAGTTCGGACCTAGGTACAGAATCTGAGTGAGATCACACTTCCTCACACAGACACACTATAGAGGGGCAATCTTGAATCCATGTTTTTGGACTGTGGAAGGACACTGGAGAACCCAGACACAGAGAGAACATGGAAACTCCACCCAGATTGGGATTTGAACCTGGATCCCCAGCACTTTTTATGGTTAAGTTATGGATGTACAGAGTATATGAACCACCACAACCGCCATGGTTCTCAGTCGGAAAAGGGTAGAGAGTCCTCTCTGGGTCAGGGATCAGATCTTTCCTCAAATGGAGGAGTTTAAGTATCTGTGGGGGTCTTGTTCACGAGTGATGGGAAGATGAGGCGTATTTGAAGAAGAGTGAAGAGTGATTGAAATAATTTGTGTTTTATCAAGTAGTAGAATAAACTTCAATTAGAAATCAGCGTTTTGCATCCTTTACTTTTCTTTTAGATCGTATGTTTTAGCGAGTGCCTTATAATACGGTGCGTACAGAATAAGTACTGTACAGAAATAGAGTCCCTAATTGACTCTGCGCCTTATAGTACGGTGCGCCTTATATGTGAGTCAAATACAGAAATAGACCCCGTAATTCAGACTACGCCTTATAGTACGGTGTGTCTTATGGTCCGGTAGTTAAATTTTATTTTATTCTTAGTTTTATTTTTATTCTGTCCTATTTTTCTTATCCTGTTAAATAAATTTAATTTTCTGTGGAGAGGTCAAGAAAGCATTTCACTGCTGGCTGTACCATGTATAACTAGGCATGTGACAAATAAATTGTGATTCTGATGTGCAGTGTGTGTCCACGTGTTATTTGGGTTAATAAACAGCAGGAATAAGTGAGTGAACATGTTCTGATTTCTAAATACAATGTAATTGCTGACTAAACACAACTAAACTCTGTCCGCATCCATTTCACCTTCATCACGTAAAAACATTCAGGATTTAACCCTCACACTGAAGCCATCAGCGCATGAGAAGAGTGCTGCGTCACCCCCGTAATTCGACTTTAAGCAACAAAAACACACACCTGCAGGTTAATGATCGCCGGACGGATTAGTTATTGATCCAGTGCACCAGGTCGCTCAGACCTAAAGCGGAAGTCTGTGCATCGGACTCTCTGATGTTGTACAGTATCAGCCAAACGTTGAACGTTGGAACCTGAATAGTAATTGGACTGGCGGTCCTGCAGGACGCCCCCTAATGGACTCACATATAGTTTTCCAGTTTTTCCATTTGTTTAATATCCGTACATTAGTGTCCTACATTGTTGTTGCTGCCTGGCCGCCAAGGAGGACGAGTCCCCCACTGAGTCTTGGTCCTCACAAAGTTTCTTCCTTGAATAACAACATAAAAGGGAGTTTTTTCTTGCCACTGTCGCTTCGGCTTGCTCTTTGGGGCTTTAAAGGCTTTTCATTCTGTAAAGCTGCTTTGTGACAATGTACTGTTGTAAAAAGCGCTCTATAAATAAATGACTTGACTTGACTTAAAATGACGGTAAGAGGGGTCAGATCCAAAAATGTTCCTGAAGGCCAGAGTCAGTGCCTTGTACTGTTTTATGCTCTCCTTACATCTCCTCCACTTACCACACAGATGGTCTTGACATTATCTACAGTATCAGTCAAACGTTTGGACACGCCCCCTACTTTCCTCCACTAATCATTTTAGATGGACTTTGTAGTTTTACAATTCCAGTCTGTAGTCCATCTGTGCTCTGTGTTGTTGTTAGTCCCCTGTTGGTTCTCTGATCTCTGTTGGTCAGGAGCATCACAAAACAGGTATCATTTGGGTGGTGGATTGTTTATTGTCAGTTCTGCAGTGACACTGATGTGGTGAGGGGGGTTTTAGTGCAGCAGTGCTACTGGAGTTTCATTTAAACACCTCAGTAACACTGCTGGGATAGGAATAATTCCCCAACCCAATAATCCCTGCTCTGTGGTGGTAATAGTAAGACAATAAGTGGAGCAAAAAGGAGGGTGACTGGTACTGTACATTGGAACGCAGAATTAAATAAGTTATAAAGCAGAACTGGGTGGAGTTAGTGAAAAAGCAGCGGGTCCCAGGACAGAACCCTGAGCCAACACTGCCGGGATAGGAATAAGGTGATAAAATAACAGAGTTATCTATTTTGCCTACAGTGCTTACACAGACGAATGTGTCCTCCACATGTAACCCATCCATTAAAACCCAAAACACACACACACACACACACACACACACACACACACACACACAGTGAAGTGAGCACATGTGCCCGCAGTGATGGGCAGCGCTGTACACGGCGCCCCGGGAGCATTTGAAGTTAGGAGCCTTGCTTGAGGTTAGGGGCCAATCCATCACTGGGCATACACTCACACACACACTCTATATGGGGCAATTTAATTCATTTATTCATTATCTTCCACTTTATCCTATATTAGGGTCGCCGGGGGGGGGTTCCCCATGCCCAACCAGGGGAGAACGTTTCGGGTGTTGGGCAGATACACCCAGGACAGGACACCAATCTATCACTGGACACACACTCACACACACACACTCTATATGGGGCAATTTGGAGAACTCAATTGACTTGATCCATGTTTTTGGACTGTGGGAGGAAACCGGAGAACCCGGAGGAAACCCACATGGACACGGGGAGAACATGGAAACTCCACCCGGATTTGGGATTCGAACCAGGCACCCCCAGCGCTGAGAGGAGAACATGCTAAACCACTAAGCCACCGTGCCGCACACTATGTACTGTACTGTAGAACACAAACCGATGGACTACAAAATGGAGCTGCAGAACTACAAATCCCAGCTTTACAGTCAGCGGAGGAAACGGGCGATGGAGCGAGAAGGAGGTGTGTCCAAACTTTTGACTGATACTGTACATTACAAACGACATACAATCGCGGTTTAAGGTGTTGATTGCAAAGCAAATAAACTGTAAATAAAAAATAATAATAAATAAAATTTGAAATGAAGAGTTTAAAGGGCGGGTTGTTTGATTTCTTCTCGCAGAGCAGCAGTTTGTAAAGTCAAAGCTGCGAAACAGGGAACGAGGGGGAGGAATAAAGTCCATATTTACCAGATAATCCATGTAATGTCTGCGGATCTGGGGCTTTTGGTGGAAGCGGAACCCTGGATGGAGCAGCAGCGCGGATCCGGGCTGATCACGGAGAGAAGGCATCCAACACGCCGCCGCCGCCGCCGCCGCCAAAGCGTCCGATCCGCACCGGCTCACGGTCCCTGCTCACCCCGGCAGCGCGGCACTAACACTCCCGTCTGCAGCGCAGCGACGTTACGCCATTAAAAGCTCCAGCTCTTTGTTATTTTCACATTCAGCTCCGGCACCGCCAGCAGCAACACTGTTTATGGTGCACACTGGATCCACCACGCCAAAGACTCTCTACGCGAGATTCCAAAATGACGTCACGGCCACCTTCCTGTTAACCGTTTCATTTCGTCAGCCGCATTTGTTTTTTTCATCCATACATTTTAGTGACTTTGAAACTTACATCGTGACGTCGTTAATTTTTTTATTTTTATTTTCATTTAGTCACAGCTGTTCGCATGCGTCGAGAGGTTCAGTTAAGGCCAAGAGGGAACTCTCGCTTTACGAACAGTCTTTGGTCTGGTCACGTGATCCAGCCTCGGGTTCCCCCCCCCCACCCCGCTTATGACAGGAGAGGCCAGTTGAAAGCCGACAGGCGAGACGGAGGCGCTGGGTAACAGCGACATCTTTCGGACAAAGTGTGTAATTCAGGCATCACGTCGATTGGGAGGGCGGCCCGGTGGTTTAGTGGTTAGCATGTTCTCCTCTCAGCGCTGGGGATTCCTGGTTCGAATCCCAATCTGGGTGGAGTTTGCATGTTCTCCCCGTGTCCACGTGGCTTTCCTCCGGGTTCTCCGGTTTCGTCCCGCAGTCCAAAAACATGGATCAAGGTCAATTTAATTCTCCAAATTGCCCTAATCTCCAAATCTGGGTGGAGTTTCCATGTTCTCCCCGTGTCCGCATGGGTTTTCTCTGGTTTGGTCCGACAGTCCAAAAAGATGGATCAAGTCAAGTGAATTCTCCAAATTGCCCCATATAGAGTGTGTCTCTGTCGGCGTCCTGTCCTGGGTGTATCTGCCCAGCGCCCGAAACGTTCTCCCTTGGAAGAGCATGGAGAACCCCCCCCCCCCCGTGACCCTAGTAGAGGATAAAGCAGAAGATAATAAATGAATGAATGAATGAATGAATGAATAAATGCTCACTACTTTGTGGGAGTAGAAACAGAATCGGGGTGTGTGCCATAATTACATAAGTAGTTTATGAACTGAGCTCAGTCATGACCTCTTGTGTTTGCTCTCATCTGTCCTTTCTGTCTTTTGGTCTTAAAAACAGAACTCAACATTATCTGTGCGGCTGAAACCAGATGATTACACCCCTTTTAAAGTCTAGGTCCAGGCTCATCAATGTAAAATAAAACACCCTCATCAGTTGAAAGCTCTGAGAAAGTTGTTGGTTCTTAGTACTAGAATGAGGCCTCACAGCTAGTCTTTAATCTCACTGTTCTTTACACAGCTCTCTGAAATACATCCGTAAACAAGCCAAAGCATAACAAGTGGCTTTCGCTGCACTTTTCCTCTAGTTTTAAAGTTTTTACACATTTTTTCTTTCACACAAAGCCTCACTGGTCTCTAATTTCCACCTCAATCAGGAGTAGTGACTAATGCAGATAAAAGGGCACTTTGTAAGTCATATGATTGCAATGTCTGCCAAATGACAGCATGTAAATGGTAATGGAAATGTGAAATGTAAATGCAGGAGAGCCCCAGGTTGTGCAATATCTTTAGCAACTGCATGTTAGAAGTCTATCAGGTTTGTAAAAGGACAAAATTGAATTAGAAGTTCAGCTGTGGTTTGTGAGATATTTAGATCTCTCACACTGTAAGTGTCATCTCAGCCTCAGCACACCCACATCTTTATAACATATGATGATTAGTACATTTAGGCAAATTTGATAATTTGATTTTATATATATATATATATATATATATATATATATATATATATATATATATATATATATATATATATATAACTATAACTATGTAATACATGTAATGCCATTATAATTATAAACATTATATTATATATAGTAATATTGTACTTTGCCTATACACACTCACCCACACACACACATATATATATATATATATATATATATATATATATATATATATATATATATATATATATATATATATATATATATATATATATATATAACCAGCGGCACGGTGACTTAGTGCTTTAGCACGTTCGCCTCTCAGCACTAGGGATTCCCGGTTCGAATCCCCATCTGGGTGGAGTTTCCATGTTCTCCCCGTGTCCGCGTGGGTTTCCTCCGGGTTCTCCGGTTTCCTCCCACAGTCCAAAAACATGGAACAAGTCAAATGAGTTCTCCAAATTGCCCCATATAGAGTGTGTATGTGTGAGTGAGTGTGTGCCCAGCGATGGATTGCCGCCCTGTCCTGGGTTTATCTGCCCAGCGCCCAAAACGTTCTCCCCTGGATGGGCATGGGGAACCCCACCGTGACCCTAATAGAGGATAAAGCGGAAGATAATGAATAAATGAAACTTAGGTGGTGAAATGAATTCGTCTACGACACGAAAACAAAGGGAGACTCGAAGCTGACTTCCAGAAGAACCGATTCGCATCGGGAGATTCACATCCTTCGTAGCGAATTCAAATCAAGGAGTCGTTTTCGGAGAGTCGTCGAATCGCTGTGGAAAACGCCGCGTTCGACTTATTTAAAGCACTCGTTCGGGGGAGTCGATTCGCTAGCGAGTCTCCCCATCACTAGCCGCGGCTACTGACCGCAAACTGCGGAGGAGGAGGTCGCGAACAAGAAGCACTCACTGATTTTTCTCCCCGAAACGTAACGTTTACACAGAATCAACATGCGCTGATGGCGCCTCTGTGAACTTTTCGACGCAGTTCGGTGGAACGGGAGCACTTCTGAAGTACCTTTTTAAAGAGGGAAGTTAAAAGTTCGGACGGCTGAGCCCGGAGCAGGAGCCCGACGCCGGAGTCAGAATGGCGCTCAGAGCGAGAGCGTTATACAACTTCGCCTCAGAGAATCCGGGAGAGATTTCCGTGGTGGAAAACGAGATTTTAACCTTGTATAGCGAGAACGTGGTGGACGGCTGGTTGGAGGGGACGAACGGTCGGGGGGAGTCGGGGCTCTTTCCGGCATCCTACGTGGAAATCTTAAGGACTGACGTGGGATTTCCAGTTCAAGGCAACGGGACAGCTGGAAATGTTTACAACACCAGGCCAGGAAATGAGTATTCCTACCAAAGAGGGGACACCTCCAACGAGTCCACCCCGACTCACTACCCCGAGTACTCCCCCAAGCCTAGTTACTCCACCGGCCATGGCAGTGATGACGACTGGGACGACGACTGGGACGAGCACCCGACCGCGGGGCACGACCAGTCTGCCCACTCCCAGCAACAGCAGCAGCATCCCTCTCGCAGCAGCTCCATGTCCTCACGCCAGCATCCCCGGAGCTCGGCCACCGTCGGGAGGAACCTCAACAGGTTCTCCACCTTTGTGAAATCCGGGGGCGAGGCCTTCGTTTTGGGCGAGGCGTCCGGACAGGTCAGGGATTATGACCGGATCTGCGTGGTGATGGGCCAGTTCGGTCCCGAGTGGCAGGAAAACGCCGAGCCCTTCGTGTGCACCATCGATGACCCCACCAAACAGACCAAATTCAAAGGGATGAAGAGCTACATGTCCTACGGCCTGACGCCCAGCCACACCCACGTCCTGGTGAACAGGCGCTACAAGCATTTCGACTGGCTCTACACCCGCTTGGTGGAGAGGTTCCCGGTCATCTCGGTGCCCCACCTGCCCGAAAAGCAAGCCACGGGCCGCTTCGAAGAAGACTTTATTTCGAAGCGTAGGAAAGGCCTGATTTGGTGGATGAACCACATGACCACTCACCCGGTGCTGTCCAGGTGTGATGTCTTCCAGCACTTCCTCACCTGCAGCTCCAGCGACGAAAAAGCCTGGAAACAGGGCAAACGCAAAGCCGAGAAGGATCACCTGGTCGGCGCCAACTTCTTCCTGACCATAAGCCCTCCGCCCGTGCCGCTGGACCTGCAGGAGGTGGAGAGCAAGGTGGACGGCTTCAAGGCGTTCACCAAAAAAATGGACGAGAACGCCATGCAGGTCAACGTCACCATCGGCGAGTTTGCCAGGAAGCAGATGACCGGATTCAAAAAGGAGTATCAAAAAGTGGGCCAGGCTTTTCGACTGCTGTCTCAGGCCTTCGAACTGGACCAGCAGGCGTATTCTGTCCAGCTGAACCAGGCCATGGCCTTCACTGGGTCGGCCTACGATGCCATCGGAGACTACTTTGCCGAACAGCCGCGCCAGGACCTGGACCCCATCTTGGATCTTTTAGCGATTTACCAGGGACATCTATCGAATTTTCCAGACATCGTCCACGTTCAGAAAGGTTGGCTGACATTTTCTGTCTCATGCATGTATGTTACCGGGGTCAGCATCCATGGTATCCATCATGTCACAACTTTACGACCTCATCAACCACTACACTCATCGGCCACTTTTTAAGGTCTGCCTCCTCGTTTCCATGTCAGTTCATTTAGCTCTACTTACCTTTCAGGTGCAGATGAATTCTCCAAATTGCCCCATATAGAGTGTGTGTATGTGTGTGTCCAGCGATAGATTGGCACCCTGTCCTGGGTGTATCTGCCCAGCGCCCGAAACACCCCTGGATGGGCATGGGGAACCCCCCCCGGTACCCATCAGAGGATAAAGTGGGAGATAATGGATGGGTGGATGTTTATTTTTCAGATGTTTTGAATTCCACATCGAACAGGAAATGGCCTTCCCTAAATATTGCCCTGTGACTTAACAGCATTCATTCATCCATCCATTATCTTCCGCTTTATCCTATATTAGGGTCGGGGGGGGGGGGGGTTCCTCATGTCCATCCAGGGGAGAACGTTTCGGGCGCTGGGCAGATACACCCAGGACAGGACGCCAATCTATCGCTGGGCACACACTCACTCACACTCTATATGGGGCAATTTGGAGAATTCAATTGACTTGATCCATGTTTTTGGACTGTGGGAGGAAACTGGTGAACCCGGAGGAAACCCACGCGGACACGGGGAGAACACGGAAATCCTTAGTGCTGAGAGGAGAACGTGCCAAACCACTAAGCCACCGTGCCACCTTAACAGCATTCGATTTCTCAAAATGACTTGTTAGGGCATTAAAATCACCCTCTGCTGGAACCAATGGGACTTTAGAACAATAAAGGGGCGTGTCCGGATCGCTTTGGCTGTGTATTTGCAGTTCACCACAGACCATAATTTTAGTTTGAGTAACCGTCCTGAGAAAACAATGATTATTCTTTTACATAAACCACACTTAGAAGTTAAAGGGCCCTTGATGGGCCAGTTGATTTCTGTTTATAAAGACAGCAGTTCTCAGACGTTCCTCAGATTCAACTAGAAATGTATTCATTTCATGCTTTTAAAGGTGCAGTATGTAATATTTTCTTTAGCAGAATTGATGCCGGTCACATTAGCAGTAACAGCAAAAGACCACTGCCGTCAAGTCAGTAGTTTGTAGTCAGCACCATGTTAGTTATAGCTTTAAACTTTTATTGTCATTCATTCATTCATTATCTCCCGCTTTTATCCTATATTAGTGTCGCGGTGGGGTTCCCCATGCCCATCCAGGGGAGAATGTCTCGGGCGCTGGGCAGACACACCCAGGACAGGGCGCCAACCTATCACTGGGCACACACTCACACTCTATATGGGGCAATTTGGAGAATTCAATTGACTTGATCCGTGTTTTTGGACTGTGGGAGGAAACCGGAGAATCCGGAGGAAACCCACGCAGACACGGTGAGAACATGGAAACTCCACCCTCCACCCTCCACCCGGTTTCCTCCCACAGTCCAAAAACATGGATCAAGTCAATTGAGTTCTCCAAATTGCCCCGTGTTTGTGTGAGTGTGTGCCCAGCGATAGATTGGCACCCTCTACTGGGTGTATCTGCCCAGCGCCCGAAGTGATCTCCACCGGAGGGGGACCCCCCCCCCCTCCGCGACCATAATATAGGATAAAGTGGAAGATAATGGATGAATGAATGAATATTTTTAACCAAAAGCATCCCATCTGGTGCCAACAGTCATGCCACGCTCAAAATCATGGCCCCATTCTGACATTTGATGTAAATATTGATCTAAATCGGCTTTATGCTGATGGTAGTCAGAACCCAGGCGACCTAATTATGGGCAATATTAGAACTTTTTGAAGCACTTAGTCGTGTATTTTGGGAAACTGCATGTCTCCCAGATTGTGGGAACAGTTTGTGGACGTTTTTATGTAGCGTCCATGTGCGACAGAGTACATGTGATGCTAAAGGAGTCCTGATTAGTAACTGTGTAGTATTGTGTGTGGTGTAGTATTGTAGTTCAGCAGCCGCACAGTTTAATGTAGCACGTTCTCCATTATGGATCTGTTTGTGTTGCACAGCAAAGCATCAACTGCTCTGTTGTTCTCTACAAAGCAGGGCCACTCACGCTGAACAATGCAGATTAACAGGACAGAGTTCAGCAAAACTGGCTCAGGGTTCTGTCCTGGGACCCGCTGCTTTTTCACTAACTCCACCCAGTTCTGCAATACAACTTATTTAATTCTGCATTCCTGCAGGGAAACCGTGTTCCAATGTACAGTACCAGTCAACCTCCTTTTTGCTCCACTTATTGTCTTACTATTACCACCACAGAGCAGGGATTATTTGGTGGGGGCATTATGTCTATCCCAGAAGTGTCACTGAGGTGTTAGAACCCCCTCACCACATCAGTGTCACTGTAGAACTGACAATAAACAATCCACCACCCAAATGATACCTGTTCCAAATGCTCCTGACCAACAGGGGACTAACAACAACAAAGAACACAGATGGACTACAGTCTGGAATTGTAAAACTACAAAGTCCATCTATGTGATAATAAATAAAATTAGACAATAGAGCAAAAAAGGGGCGTGTCCAAACGGTACGTTTTCCTTCCCCGCATTCAGCAGCACATTAAAGCAGACCTAGAGTTGGTTCATGTCTTGTTGCTTCAGAAACCAAGTTTGTTGTCATTAGGAACCCCTAATGGGGGGGGGGGGGGTTAAAACATCCTGCCGGCCAAACAGGCCAAACGTTTGAAGCTGCAACAGCAAATTTATTCCCATGATGCTTCATTTGTTTTCATCTTACTATATATGTGTATATGTGTCTGAGATGCGTCTCCGCTCAGGCCCCCAGCCCGAGGTTCTACCCGAAAGCTCACAGGTACTCTCTCTCCGTGACCGAGGTCTTAAAGGCTGGAGTTGGACAGGGTCTTAACCTAAATTCCAAAGAGAGAAGCGAGTTATGAATCCAGATTTAAAAATGAGTCTGAACGAGACTGAGACGAGTTAACGAATAACAACGGAACGGAGGACCCGGTCTCAGGCCGCCGAACTGACTCAACAGGAAGCGCTCGAGTCAAGACCGCTCAATCATCTTACAATCATCTAATTAATGCCATAATTAGCAGCTCGGGCGGCACGGTGGCTTAGTGGTTTAGCATGTTCTCCTCTCAGTGCTGGGGATTCCCGGTTCGAATCCCCATCTGGGTGGAGTTTCCATGTTCTCCCTGTGTCTGCGTGGGTTTCCTCAGGGTTCTCCGGTTTCTTCCCACAGTCCAAAAACATGAATCAAGGTAATTGAGTTCTCCAAATTGCCCCATATAGAGTGTGTATGCGTGTGTGTCTGTGTGAGTGAGTGTGTGCCCAGCGATAGATTGGCACCCTGTCCTGTATGTAGCGCCTGAAACGTTCTCCCCTGGATGGGCATGGGGAACCCCCCCGCGACCCTAACATAGGATAAAGCAGAAGATAATGAATGAATGAGTGCAAAACATTGATCAAGTCAATTAAGTTCTCCAAATTGCCCCATAGAGAGTGTGTTTGTTTGCGAGTGTGTGTGTGTGTGCCCAGCGATTGATTGGCACCCTGTCCTGGGTGTATCTGCCAAGCGCCCGAAACGTTCTCCCTGGATGGGCATGGAAACCCCCCCGCGACCCTAACATAGGATAAAGCAGAAGATAATGAATAAATGAATGAATGATGTGTCAAAACACAGGATTTAAAGCATTTATCTTCACAAACTTAGAAATTATTTAAATATACACTCACTCCATGTTCTCTACTCTCGCTGTACAGATTCATTTAGCAAATGCAGTTGCAGTTAAACGTTTGGACACACCGCCTCCTTGCTCCATCACATGCGCTGAGTTTGTTCATCCTGCTGTGACTAACATCGCTGACGATGTGTGTGAAGTAATGACTGCGGTCTTACCTCACAAGTTTCCGCTTGTGTCTTTATGTTCTATGTTCTAACATCAAACATGCCTCCTACTTTAGAAGAAAGTTCCTCATCTTCAGTTGTATTGACTCCAATCCTGTCTCTCAGAGTTGGAGGAGGCTTCGCGTTCTTAAGCTTCATGCTGCCAGCTTCAACCCTAATGATGAAGATCATGAAAACTGATGAAGTCAAGATCTATTTTGCCTACTGCACATATACACACAGAGGAATCTGTCCTCCACATTGAACCCAGCCATGCAGAACACAAACACACACACACTGAGTGAAGTGAGCACCATGTCTGGAGTGTTGGGCAGCCCTGTACACATTGAGGTCTAAGGGCACTTCATCCATAGTACTTGGTGGAACCTGGAATCAAACTGGCGACCCTTAGGTTGCAAGGCTGGTTCCTCAACCCCAAATCTAATTATATAAAGATTCTGTCTGGTGAGAAGGTTTAAGCTCCACTGGTTCAATCACATGTTGTTTTGTTCATTCATTCATTCATTAATTATTTTCCGCTTTATCCTCTACTAGGGTCGCGGTGGGGGAGAACGGGGGAGAACGTTTCGGGCGCTGGGCAGATACATGCAGGACAGGGCGCCAATCCATTGCTTGGCACACACTCACTCACACATACACACTCTATAGGCAATTTGGAGAATTCAATTGACTTGATCCATGTTTTTGGACTGTGAGAGGAAACTGGGGAACCCGGAGGACACCCACGCGGACACGGGGAGAACATGGAAACTTCACCCAGATGGGGATTCGAACCGGGAATCCCTAGTGCTGAGAGGAGAACCTGCTAACCACTAAGCCTCAGTGCCGCCTTGTTTTGTTATACTATATAAATAAAAGTATTGTGACATATTTAATCTAGCATTTTCAACACCCGGTTCTAGGTTGGTTTCACTTGGTGCTGATAACAGCTCTCGCTCTTTTAAGAAACAATTTGGAGTATGTTTGTGGGAGTGTTGGAAAAGCATTTGTGGGGGTCAGACGTTGATGTAGTTTATCACAAAAGTGTTTGATGGAGTTGACATTCCAGTTCCACCACACCAATCTCACCCTTGTTTTGTCCATCCATCCATCCATTATCTTCTGCTTTATCCTCTATGAGGGTCGCGGGGGGGTTCCCCATGCCCATCCAGGGGAACGTCTCGGGCACTGGGCAGATACACCCAGGACAGGGCGCCAATCTATCGCTGGGCACACACTCACTCACACAGACACACTCTATATGGGGCAATTTGGAGAATTCAGTTGACCTTGATCCATGTTTTTGGACTGTGGAAGGAAACCGGAGAACCCGGAGGAAACCCACGCGGACACGGGGAGAACATGGAAACTCCACCCAGATTGGGATTCGAACCGGGAATCCCTAGTGCTGACCTGCCGACCACTAAGCCACCGTGCCGCCTTGTTTTGTTCACAGGGCTATATTCATGCCCCAGTAATAACCCCTGCTCTGTGGTGGTACTATTGGGGACCTGACCATCAGAGAATAGAGTACACAGTATGTACTGTAGAACACAAACCGATGGATCACAGTCCGTATCATCACATGGCCCTTATAACAAATTCCTTTTCATATTGCGGTGAAGTCTGTGAAGCACTCAGATTTCTTTTCGTCTCCCACAGGAGCTCTAACCAAAGCGAAGGAGAGCCAGAAGGAGAAAGACACTCCGGCTGCACACGGGATCAACGAACGCTGCAACATCATATCCTGCGCCACCCTGGCCGAGATCCAACACTTCCACCGCACACGTGTACGGGACTTTAAGGCTCAGATGCAGCACTACCTCCAGCAGCAGATCGCGTTCTACCAGAGGATCACCAGCAAGCTGGAGGAGGCGCTGCGCATGTACGACGAGGCCTGAAGGGACGCGCCTCCACCGCGGATGCTCGGCAGACACGGCATCTGCTCTGCTCCTCTGCAGGTTTGGAGAACATAATGAGAACGTGTTAACAGAAGAGAGTTTTGCGCTGACAGGCTTTTGACTTTTTCAGTAGAAGGTACAGATGAACGAATCGGTTCAGAACAGGAACACTCACCACTTTGCCTTTAAAGCTTTGCAGTGTGTGAGGAACATCAGCATTTAGCGCTGACGCTCCGAAGTCACAGAACAGAAGATAGAACCTGAAATGAAGACATCGGCTCCGATGCTCAGTGACTTCAGTAATCAGAAACAGCTGCCAGTTCTAATATTTTCAAATCTTTTTTTTATTTTATTTTTTTAAAATAAACAGAAATAGAATTGGGTATCAAAACCGGATCCAATTCCCAATATAAAAAACAGAACCTTTCAATTTTATGACTGTTAAATTCGACAAACCAATATGGTCAAATGTTTAGACACACCCCCTTTTTGCTCCACTTATTGTCCATGTTCTCAGTTTCACTGTAAAGATGGACTTTGTAGTTCTACAGTTGGAGTTTCAGACTGTGTACTCTGTTCTAATGGTCAGGACCCCAATAGTACCACCACAGAGCAGGGACTATTGGGTTGGGGCATTAGTCCTATCCCAGCAGTGTCACTGAGGTGTTTAAATGAAACTACAGCAGCACTGCTGCACTAAAACCCCCCTCACCACATCAGTGTCACTGCAGAACTGATAATAAACAATCCACCACCCAAATGATACCTGTTCTGTGATGCTCCTGACCAACAGAGAACAGAGAACCAACAGGGGACTAACAACAACAAAGAACACAGATGGACTACAGTAATATGGACTAATTGTAGAACTACAAAGTCCATCTATATGGTAAGTGGAGGAGATAGATAACGGTGAAAGAAGGGGGCGTGTCCAAACTTTTGATTGATGCTGTACTTGGCATTTCTGATCTTGATGTACAATGACAAACAAATGTTTTTTCTTTCTTAACAAACCAACTCACAAATAGTTTATAATTCAGTAGATTACAGATATGTTCATAGTTTTAAAACAATTTAAACTATAAAATAGTAGTTCTTATCCTGCAATCTGATTGGTTGAGGCCCATGTAAGCTCCACTCAATGTGCAGTTCCTTATTGTTGCTCTGTGTAAGTGTGCGCTGTAACGACCAAGAGATTCGTTTACGAGAACCGATTCTTTCAAACGACACACGTGCTGATAAACTGATTTAAACATAGTATTAATTGAAGAGTCGACTCCTTCGCAACCAGAACCCGGCACTGGACCTAAACGAACGTGACCGAAACAAAACTCCACGACGTTTTCTGTTACCGTGACGAATGAAAGTTGCAAATTCAGCAAGTTGTGGATTCAGCGTCTTACGTTTGAGACTGAACGAAAAACATCCCCTCACTCGCTTCTTCTCAGAGTAGCAACAATGCTGACTATTAATGAAGTACACAACGCTGCGAGTCCACAGTATGAACAGTTTATAGCAAATATGGATTTAAATAAATACATTTCTAATTAAACATTGTGTATTTTATAGAGTTTGTCCACATTTTATAAAAAAAAAATTAATTTAAGTTTAAGTTAAGTTTAAAACTGTTTTTAAACAATTTCTGAATCTCCGTCAGGCGACTATAAGTAACTGAGACGACAGCTAATTGTTTTGAATTGAATGTTAATTTAGGTATGTGACATATGTATATATATATCCATCTATTATCTTCTGCTTTATCCTCTATTAGGGTCGCAGGGGGGTTCCTCATGCCCATCCAGGGGACAATGTTTCGGGCGCTGGGCAGATACACCCAGGACAGAGCGCCAATCTATCACTGTGCACACACACTCTATATATGGCAATTTGGAGAACTCAATTGACTTGATCCATGGTTTTGGACTGTGGGAGGAAACCGGAGAACCCGGAGGAAACCCATGCGGACATGGGGAGAACATGGAAACTCCACCCAGATGGGGATTCGAATTGGGAATCCTTGCGTGCTGAGAGGCTGGCTTAGTGGTTAGCACGTTCGCCTCTCAGCGCTGGGGATTCCCGGTTCGAATCCCCAATTCGGTTCACAGCAAAAGTCTTCTGGTTTGGTTCATTTGTCTTTCTAACAGAGGAGTTAGGACTTTTTATTTTATTTTCATTTTTTCGTCAGTGGAGCGTTGCTGCTTTTGCGTCCAGCTTCAAAGATCTTGAGTTTGATAATCTTGGCTTCATGTGAGAAAAAAGACTTGTTTTGGTAAAGGATTCATTGATTTATTTTCATTAAAAGGAAACATCAGTACTTTTTAAACTGTTGTCCTCTTTGTCTAGATTTTTACCATAGAGACAAATATAATGCAAACTGACCCGCAAAACACCAGTAAATACAAAGTTTGGACACGCCCCCTTCTTGCTCTATTCTCTATCTCCTCCACTTACCATATAGATGGACTTTGTAGTTCTACGATTCCAGTCTGTAGTCCATCTGTGTTCTCTGATCTCTGTTGGTCAGGAGAATCACAGAACAGGTATCATTTGGGTGGTGGATTGTTGATTGTCAGTTCTGCAGTGACACTGATGTGGTGAGGGGGGTTTTAGTGCAGCAGTGCTGCTGGAGTTTCATTTAAACACCTCAGTGACACTGCTGGGATAGGAATAATGCACCAACCCAATAATCCCTGATCTGTGGTGGTACTATTTGGGGTTCGGACCATTAGAGAACAGAGTACACAGTATGTCCTGTAGAACAAACAGATGGACTACAGAATGGAACTGTAGAACTACAAAGTCCATCTTTACAGGAAGGGGAGCAAAAAGGAGGCGTGCCTAAACTTTTGACTGGCAGTGTGGAACTAAAGGACTTGTGCTTTTAATAGCAGTGACTTTTAAAGAATGTATTTGTGTTTTTTTAAATGATTTCTAACTCATTCCCTGTGCGTTCTTAATACAGACCTGTATTGATGAGGCTCAGATGTGTCGCAGGGTTTCTGAGTTTCTTTCCGTCTCACATTTCCCCGCTTCAGACCTTTGTTTAATCCACTCTGAATCACAGGCCTGCGTCTGCTTCCAATTAGAAGCCTGCAGGAAAAAGAGCAGAGCGGCAGTGTGTTCTCCAGCCTCGAGGAGAAACGCAAGCTTCAGAAGCGTCCAACCCAAATCTTATCTGGAGGACAATCCTGACCTGGCAGAGGGGATCGCTCGCGGCTGCTGAGCTCGGTTTCCTCCAGCTTTTATTATTTATAAGATCAGCGATTAAGGGCTGCTTTCTCGTCGGGCTCTCTGAGACGGAGGCGTCGGACCAACCTTTTCTCTCTGATCGCGGCATTCACACACGGCTTGACCTCATTTGCATGTTCTTAAGAACTCGGACTCTAAACTCTCATCCGTCTCTGGAATTAAAGCGAGTTTACACAGTGGATCTCATGGATGTGATATGTGAGGAATGTGATGGATCACATTTCCGAGGCTCTGTACTGCCAGCCTTGAAAAAAACAAAAAACAAAAACGACCACCCAAAAAAATCTGTTAGTGAAGCTGGGAGCCATGCTGGAGTTTAACCAGGGAGTCAGGATTAGAAAGTACAGTTTATTTAATGTAATTAGATTAGATGTGTGCCAAGTGATAGATTGGCGTCCTGTCCTGGTTGTATCTGCCCAGCGCCCAAAACGCTCTCACCTGGATGGGCATGGGGACCCCCCCCCATCCCCCGCAACCCTAATACAGGATTAAGCGAAAGATAATGGATGGATGGATGGATGGATGGATGGAGATTACATGTTCTCTCAGTGATGGTAGAGGATTAAGAGAAAGCTAATAAATTAATAAATCAACTTCATATTAGGAGCAGCACGGTGGCTTAGTGGTTGGCATGTTCTCCTCTCAGCACTAAGGATTCCCGGTTCGATCCCCATATGGGTGGAGTTTGCATGTTCTCCCCGTGTCCGCGTGGGTTTCCTCCGGGTTCTCCGGTTTCCTCCCACAGTCCAAAAACATGGATCAAGTCAATTGAGTTCTCCAAATTGCCCCATGTAGAGTGTGTGTGTGAGTGTGTGCTCAGTGATAGATTGGCGCCCTGTCCTGGGTGTATCTGCCCAGTGCCCAAAACGTTCTCCCCTGGATGGGCATGGGGAACCCCCCCCCGCGACCCTAATAGAGGATAAAGCGGAAGGTAATGAATGAATGAATGAACAGCAGAGTGAACGGTGCTCATCTGATACATCTGCAAGAGATAGAACCTCAAGTCTGAAATCCATATTAAATTATACATGTAGTTATGGGGGGCGGTACGGTGGCTTTGCATGTTCTCCTCTCAGCACTAGGGATTCCCGGTTCGAATCCCCATCTGGGTGGAGTTTCCATGTTCTCCCCGTGTCCGCGTGGGTTTCCTCCGGGTTCTCCGATTTCCTCCCACAGCCCAAAAACATGGATCAAGTCAATTAAGTTCTCCAAATTGCCCCATATAGAGTGTGTCTGTGTGAGTGATTGTGTGCCCAGTAATAGATTGGCGCCCTGTCCTGGGTGTATCTGCCCAGCGCCCAAAACGTTCTCCCCTGGATGGGCATGGGGAACCCCCCCCGCGACCCTAATAGAGGATAAAGCAAAAGATAATGAATGGATGGATGTAGTTATGGTTCTGAAATTATGTTAATGAAGCAGCTGGAGAATGAAGCACTGATCTGCACATATACAGAACCACAAGAACCATTTCTGGTTTTTAGCCAAATGGCCTGCAGTCAGGTTTTCGGGTTTGGTCCTTGGCGCTTTAAGCGAGTCGATTCCCACACTCCACTCGACGCATAATAACTGAATGAAACAATGCGTGGAGGGGTGAAGGCCCTGCAGACGACAGTTTCCATGCCGCCAGTGAGAAAAAGAGTGAACTCCACAGCTGAATTATTTAAAAGAGCTAATGTTCCTCTTTTTTCCACACACACACACACACACACACACACACACACACACACAATGAAGTATTTAGTACCACCTCTGTAGTTGCTAAAAATAGATAACTGGTCATGACATAATGCTGACAAGTTTTTTTTAAAGGCCACTGAATGAGACTCACACAGAATAATGAAAGATTTAAACAGAAAATAAGCGACAAAAACAACAATATTATTTAAATAGTGAGGCTTTTTAAAAAAGAAATAAAATAATAATTGTGGCAATTCGTTCCAAACCTCAAATTTCATCTCAAATTATTGTCTTTCACTTGATTTTCTGCTAAGGCAGACTGGGGGGGGGTCCCATATTCATATTCATCCAGGGGAGAACGTTTTGCAGCTGTTCAGCTACACCCACGGCACATATAAACATAGGGGTCTTTTGAATGGGGGCAATTCACCTTAAATCCATGTTTTAGGACTGTGGGAGGTAGGACATGGGGATAACATGGAAACTCCATCCAGATCAGGATTGGAACCCCACCGTGCCGCTCAAAAAACCATCTGGGTGGAGTTTCCATGTTCTCCCAGTGTCCGCGTGGGTTTCCTCCGGGTTGTCCGCTTTCCTCCCACAGTCCAAAAACATGGATCAAGTCAACTAAGTTCTCTAAATTGCCCCATATAGAGTGTGTTTGTGTCCAGTGATGGATTGGTGTCCTGTCCTGGGTGTATCTGCCCAGCGCCCGAAATGTTCTCCCCTGGATTCCCCCCCACCCCCCCCACCCCGCAGCCCTAATATAAGATAAAGCAGAAGATAATTAATGAATAAGAATTAGACTATTGATTTTGCCAAAGTGAAAGTGTTAATAAAACGACGAGGGAAGCCGACTAAGACGAAACCTCTGCCAGGAGCCCAGATTGGGTTTGGTCATGGTTCCTACAGAGTTCCAGTAGTTTGACGCTGTGTGTTCACTGTGCATTCCTGACGGCCAGCCTCATCACTTTGATACGGCAGAACCTCGGCTGTGATTTGGGTGGAGAACACTAATCATTAAGAATGTGAATAAGAGCCACGGAAAACACCCAACCCAAGAGAAAACATGTCTGAGGCCAAGTGGAACTTCACTCTCACAAAGCTCTTCAGACATGTCGCTCATTTCATAGCAGGGTTTTATTTTACCAGAGTAGATTATTCATCCATCCATCCATTATCTTCCACTTTATCCTCAATTAGGGTTGCGGTGGGGTTCCCCATTCCCATCCAGGGGAGAACGTCTCGGGCGCTGGGCAGATACACCCAGGACAGGGCGCCAATCTATCGCTGGGCACACACTCACTCACACAAACATACACACTCTATATGGGGCAATTTGGAGAATTCAATTGACTTGATCCATGTTTCTGGACTGTGGGAGGAAACCGGAGAACCCGGAGGAAACCCACGCAGACACGGGGAAAACTCCACCCAGATGGGGAATCGAACCGGGAATCCCTAGAGCTGAGAGGAGAACATGCTAAACCACTAAGCCACCGTGCCACCAGAGCAGATGATTCAGGGATATTTTTTATTTTTTACATTCAAACGTCTTTATCCTCTACTGGGGTCAAGCAGAGGGGTTCTCCATGCCCATTCAGAGGAGAACGTCTCAGCCGTTGGGCAGATACACCCAGGACAGGATGCCAATCTATCGCTGGGCACACACTCACTCACACAGACACACACACTATTTATAGGGGCAATTTAGATAAGGGCAATTTACCTCAAACCCCTGTTTTTGGACTGTGTCGGGGAAAGAACCTAGAAGAAACCCATGCAGACACATGGAGAACCCGGTAACTCCACCCAGATCGGGATTCAAACCTGGATCCCCAGCGCTGAGATGCCAACGTGCTAACCACTAAGCCACCGTGCCGCCCTTAACCTTAAACCTGTCTGAACCAAATGAAATACAGACTGAGCCACAGGACTGTGGGGCAACTACGTCTACTAGAAGTCAGACTAAACTTCCCCAAACTGTTCCCACAAAGCAACAGCTATACAACAGGGATAGGTTCTGGATCTTATTCACCCGTTACATTTACGTTTGGTCATTTAGCAGACGCTTTCATCCAAAGCAACTTACAAATGGGCGGCACAGGGGCTTAGTGGTTTAGCATGTTCTCCTCTTAGATCTAGGGATTGCCGGTTCGAATCCCAATCTGGGTGGAGTTTCCATGTTCTCTCTGTGTTCACGTGGGTTTCCTCCGGGTTCTCCGGTTTCCTCCCACAGTCCAAAAACATGGATCAAGATGAATTGGATTCTCCAAATTGCCCCATATAGAGTGTGTCTGTGTCCAGTGATAGATTGGCGTCCTGTCCTGGGTGTATCTGGCCAAGCCCGAAACGTTCTCCCCTGGATGGTCATGGGGAACCCCAGCGGGACCCTAATAGAGGATAAAGTGAACGAGTCGGAGTGTATTTTGTAAATATAGAGTGAAGGTAAGAGGGGCCAGATCCAGAGATTGTCCTGTAGATCAGTGTAGTCTGGACTCTGGCCTACAGAACCATTTCAGGATCTGTAAATGGACCAGAACTGTTCTTAATATTTACATTTTTAAAACTTTTGCTTTTTTTTTGTTCTCGGCAGAAAAATAATAATGAAAAAAAAAATGTCATGTCGATGTTTCTTTTAAGTTCCTACTGAAATCTATGAATTGCTCTTTCGCTCTTGCGTTGCGGTCACTTGTGATGCTGAGTCAGATTAAACTGCCGTAACTCTGAAATGAGGAAGACGGACATTTGTCTTTTATGTGGAGACTTTTGAGGAATAAGCTTTACTTCCTCACCGATGCTGGAGCTGAACTTTACAAACTTTCTACTCTCATTCTCCATGTTCTCACTTCCACTGACTGTAAAGATGGACTTTGTAGTTCATTCTGTAGTCCATCTGTTTGTTCTACAGTACATACTGTGTACTCTGTACTAATGGTCAGGACCCCAATAGTACCACCACAGAGCAGGGATTATTGGGTTGGGGCATTAGTCCTATCCCAGCAGTGTCACTGAGGTGTTTAAATGAAACCACAGCAGCACTGCTGCACTAAAACCCCCTCACCACATCAGTGTCACTGCAGAACTGACAATAAACAATCCACCACCCAAATGATACCTGTTCTGTGATGCTCCTGACCAACAGAGAACCAACAGGGGACTAACAACAACAAAGAACACAGATGGACTACAGTCTGGAATTGTAGAACTACAAAGTCCATCTGTATGATAAGTGGAGGAGCAAGAAGGGGGTGTGTCCAAACTATCCATCCATCCATCCATCCATTATCTTCCGCTTTATCCTATATCAGAGTCACGGGGGGGGCATCCAGGAGAGAACGTTTCGGGCACTGGGCAGATACACCCAGGACAGGGCGCCAATCTATCACTGGGCACACACACACACACACAGACACACTCTATATGGGGCAATTTGGAGAACTCAATTAACTTGATCCATGTTTTTGGACTGTGGGAGGAAACCGGAGAACCCGGAGGAAACCCACGCAGACACGGGGAGAACATGGAAACTCCATCCATATGGCGATTCAAACCGGGAATCCCTAGTGCTGAGAGGAGAACATGCCAACCACTAAGCCACCGTGCCACCCGTGTCCAAACTATAATTGTCAAAACAGCAGTTACGTTATGACACCCACACAAATACTAAACCCAAAAGGGGCAATTATTATTACACATCAACCACAACATCAACAAATATCTGACCATGTTTTCAAATACACACTGCCACAACAGTTTCACTTCCTCTAATCTCCACCTGCACACAGCACCCACACAAAGGGCGGGTCCTCTACTCTAGATTAGAATTATATTTCTGTCCAATCCAAAAGTTTGTCCATCTAAACACTTCTGATTTATTTTTTGCACAAATCCTGATGGGGGTGGAGGTTGCACGTTCTTCATGTAACCATGTGGGTTTTCTCCGGTTTGCTCCCACAGTCCAAAGACATGGATTTAAGGAGAATTGGCTGTTTTAAATTGCCCCTTCTCTAAATATAGTGTGTGTGAGTGGGTACCTAATGATATATTGGTGTATCTGAGTGTATTTGCCCAGCACCCAATATGTTCTACCCCTGATATTCATGGGGAAACCCCCCTGCCTCATGACCCTAATACAGGATTAAGCAGAGGATATTCAATCTTAAGGATTGAATGCAAGCTTACAGGTTTGAGGGTGTAGGGTGTGGTCCTCAGCAGTTCCGGTGTTGGGCTTTAAATCTAAATGCAAATCCACTAAAATTACCCATCAGCACATTCAGCTTCCACAATCAGACCTCTACAACTAATTCAGAACTCTGCAGCCCGACTTGTGTTTAACCCCCAAGTGAACTCCTGTCCCTCCATCACTCATGTCCCTCCACTGGCTCCCTGTAGCTGCTGCATTCAGTACAAGTCACTGACTCTGGCCTACTGAACCATTTCTGGATCTTCCCCCTCCTTCACTCTATCTTTTCAAAATACACTCCGACTCGTTCACTTCGCTCCAGTGATGATGGTCGCCTGGTGGTTCCACCTCACCGAGGAGCTGATTCTCACTCCGTGGTGTTCACCACTGCAACATGGTGGAACCATCTTCCCAACTCTGTCTGTAAGGCGGAATCACTAAACAGTTTTAAGAAACTACTGAAGACGCATCTCTTTAATTAATAACTGTAGTAGGAAAAAAAAGAAGCGGAGGGGGGGGTGTTCAGGATCATATCAATGATTAGGTTTGATAATTCTACAGTGAGCGGCACGGTGGTTTATTGGTTTAGCATGTTCTCCTCTCAGCACTAGGGATTCCCGGTTCGAATCCCCATCTGGGTGGAGTTTCCAGGTTCTCCCCGTGTACACGTGGGTTTCCTCCCACAGTCCAAAAACATGGATCAAGTCAATTGAGTTCTCCAAAATTGCCCCATGTAGAGTGTGTATGTGTGAGTAAGTGTGTGTGTGTGTGAGTGAGTGTGTGCCCAGCGATAGATTGGCGTCCTGTCCTGGGTGTATCTGCCCAGCGCCCGAAACGTTCTCCCCTGGATGGGCATGGGGGAACCCTCTCCCACCCCGACCCTCGCATTGGATAAAAGCGTCTATTAAATGACTAAATGTAAATCCTTTAACCCTCATTGGGGTTTTGGGGGGGGGGGGGGTTTGAGGGGGGGTGTATCATGGCTGCCCCTGTACTCTGACTCTCAAAACAACCCTCTGTGATGTAATGAGTTAAAACAACCAGACTTTCAATCCGACTTCCAACTAAGGATTTTAATGTTACAAAGTGGCTACAGTTCCGAACATAAGGCAACGAAATCCACGCATAAAAATGAGAAGTTATCGTAACGTTCTGCAAATTGTATAACGGTAAGTAATTCCATTTTTTTTTTAACTCAACCTTTAAAATCTTTAACAAACCAAAGCAATGTGCTTTAATCCAAGCAGTGCTTTCTAATCCATAAATAGCATTACTAATAAAAAAAAAAGCTGCTTAAACACTTGACTCCAATAATTTGGCCGTAATGGAACGAATGCTACACGATAAATATCTTCATACGTTCAGTCAGTATAAATAAATCTTAAGAACCTCAAAGCCTTGGAGGCTACGGGGGTTTACAGTAGAACGTACGTTAGGTTTACAGTACAGATGACTGAGGACACCGGACATCATACATATCAGCATACAGTGTACGGACATTAGCATCAGGACGCGTGTCTCATTCAGACGGACAGCGGACACTTGTGTGACTCCGCCCCCAGTGCACGATGCAAGCACCATAAAGACACGGTTGGGTGAGCTGTGTGTGAAATACCTGAACGGAACCTGCACACACATGGTTCTGATGGACGAAACCCCATTTCTATTGGACCAGCAGGTGTGTGGTATTTAAAGTGACTCAGAAGTCGGACAGAATACTGCCGACTCAGCAGGCTTTAACTCAGTGGTCTTTTAGTCCTTCCATTCCATTAAACAACACAATCACCAAATCATCAGCAGTTTCGGATCATCCAGTGATCAAACCCAGTACTGATTTTGCCTGAGAGTTGGCGATCCAGGGGGGAACCGATGGCTACCTGGGGATTCCACGGGAGTCCAGGGACAAAGGAGCATCGTGGAATCAGGGGACACTATTGCTGGTACCAGGGCATCACTATGAGCTGCCTGAAGAACGGGGCTGCGAGGACATCTTTGGGTAAGTGGAGTGACTACCACTGAGGGAACAGTTAGGCTTCTTTCGGGTCGACCCACGTAAGGGCTTTGATCCTCCAGATCATCCACAGGACTCTCAGGCAAATCCTGAATGATGGCAGGAGGAGCCCTCTTCTCTCTTCTGTGTCGGAACACCAGGATGAGGACAACCAGAATAACGATGAGCAGGAGACATGCCAGGAAGGGCAGGATTATCAGCAGTGGGTCCGATGCAGGTCGGGGGAGCGACTCGACCCTGACCGGAGTGTTCCTGAGGAGATCGTTGTGTTTATTCGAGGTGGTTTTGGAGCCCGCGGAGACCGTGGATCTGCCTCGAGTGTGGTTCCCCCAGCGATTCCTCACTTTGGTCTTTGTCGGGACCCACTGTGGTCTTGTGGTCGTGGTGTTTTTCGGCAGCTGGGGAGCATGGGAAACAGCACTGGTTGTTCTATGAATCACAGACAGACTGGTCGGCAGGACCGTGGTTTCAGGAAGTCCGTGGGTTTCGGTTCCCGGATCGTATGGTACAACGGTAAAGACAAACTCTCCTCTGGCGGGTTGGATATCTTCTGCTTTCAGCAGGAAGACAAACGAGTCATTGAGGGCGTAGGCGGTTTTGTTTTGTGACACTGCCGTCGCGTTCCCATGAGCATCAGTTACGTTCATGTGCATCATGAGCGCTATCCTTCCTTCTACAACTTCTCGAAAGGAAAAAGACCCGACGGCCTCTGAGGCTCCACCCAGGCCGGAGGTCACCTTCACCAGCTTGCCGTGTCTGGGAGGAACGATGACGTCAAACACAGGGTCACTACCGCTGAGTGACGCCAACTCTGTAGCATCAAGAACATCCTTTCTTAACTTCACGGGAATACCGTGAGGAATCCAGACGTACTCTCCCTGATGGATCAGCGGCCTGACGGTGACCGTAAAGGTCTGCTGCGTGAGGTTCCCCTCAGAAGTGACCACGGCAAACACAAACTCATCCCCAGATGCAGACATGTCGGTCATTCGATAGGAAACTCTTCCATTCTGAAGGTCCTCCTGGTTGAAACTCGTGACTTCTTCATCCATCATGAGAAGTTTGCCGTGACGTGGCGGAGTTGTGATGTAATAATCCATGATGGTGTCTTTCTTGTTGATCACTGTAGCCAAGTGTTGATTGGTCAGAAACCCGTCCGTCGTTCCTTGAACGAGTACCAATCCGGTGTTATTCATCACACTGAGAGTAAGGTTCTGAACTTCAAGAGAGAAGATCTGATAAAGTGGACGATGGACACCGTCGGTGACACTGAAGTAAAACATCCCCGAGGATGGAGATCCATCTTGGACGAAGTGGACCCTTCCGTCATTTACGTCGGCCTGGCTGAACGTGTCCGTCGACTCGTTCAACCTACTTTTAAAAGCCAGGAATCCATTGCTGGGTTCACTGATCACAGTGTAGTAGATGTCCTGGGGTGGAGTATCTCCATCTTCTACGAAAAGATGCTCAGGACCCAAGGACACGGTTTCCCCTTTAAGCACAACGAGTCTGGGCGCTTGGGTTTTGAGGAACGGAGGAAGATCGTTTACTGAAGTGACCGTGATGTTAAAAGTCTCCGAAACCATGAGACTCCTCTCACTGGGATGTTGAGCAGGTTCTCCTTTGGGGTTCAACCACACATCAAAACCGAAGCTGTCGTAGCTCGATTCAGAGTCGTCATGGATGTATGTGACGCCATAGCGGTTCAGGATGGACTGGGTGAAGACGGGGTTCTCCAGAGTCGGGTTCCGTTCAGGGACCACGATGGATCCAAACTGAGGATGAAGCGTGATGTTGAAGATGATGTCATACGAGTTCTGTCGTTCTTCAGGCAGCTTCTTCAGGAGATTGGAAGCGTCCAGCTTCGACCTGTCAATTATCACCCGACTGCCTTCTGCAACACTGACACCTGGAGGCAAGGAACCAGGATCAAAGGTCATTACTGAATGCATAACCTCCAACATGTACACATCCACCATCACATTACATCAGGTGTGCCCAATACGGCGATTGTGAACGACCATGACGAGTGACCTTTGCTCTTCCCTGTCTCTCTCTCTCTCTCTATTCCCAAACCTGCCACATGGCCACGCCCCCGTGCCTCCATCAAAAAGTCTCATTTAAATGTACGTTGCATTCAAACTGTTTATAAAGATGGGCGGGTCAATGGAATTGACTGTTATGTACCATAATTACGACCATCCATCCATTCCGCTTTATCCTCTACTAGGGTAGCGTGGGGCGGGGGGGGGGTTGGGGGTTCTCCAAGCCCATCCGGGGAGAACGTTTTGGGTGCCAATCTATCGCTGGGCACACACACACACTTACAGAGACACACTACATATGGGGCAATTTGGTCAATTCAATTGACCTTGATCCATGTTTTTGGACTGTGGGAGGAATTTATATATATATATACACACACGGCGGCACGGTGGCTTAGTGGTTGGCATGTTCTCCTCTCAGCACTAGTGATTTCTGGTTCGAAACCCCATCTGGGTGGAGTTTCCATGTTCTCCCCGTGTCCACGTGGGTTTCCTCCGGGTTCTCCGGTTTCCTCCCACAGTCCAAAAACATGGATCAAGTCAATTGAGTTCTCCAAATTGCCCCATGTAGAGTGTGTCTGTGTGAGTGAGTTTGTGCCCAGTGATAGATTGGCATCCTGTCCTGGGTCTATCTGCCCAGCGCCCGAAATGTTCTCCCCTGGATGGGGATGGGAAACCCCCCTGCGACCCTAATAGAGGATAAAGCTGAAGATGATGAATAAATGAATATATACACACACACACATACACATATATATATAAATACACACACAAACCTCATTTTAAGATGGCCACACCCATCGGGGGAAATATTCAGAAGTGTGAGGCACTCTGTTGTGTGTGCAGTGTGTGTGTTACCTGTATTAGCCAGCAGCACACTTCTCCGCTCCGGACCCGTGTTGTCGTAGGAGATGTGGATGTTGAATGTGTGAGGGCCGATGGCGGCGGGTGGAGAGGACGCCGTAAAGACGAAGGAGTCGGTCACTGTCCACCCCACTGGTTCTGTTTGTTGGTATAAAACAGCTCCGGCCTTCAGCTGAGTATTAAAAGCAACAGCGTGTGTTTAACAGAAATCAATCAGAAGCACAGAATTCCGTCTCCACAGCGTTTGCTCTCACCATGTCCTGAGTGAACGCAGAGATCTGCTGAGTGGACCCATGCTGCGTTCTCATCAGCCTCCCGAGCCTCGGTGGGACAGTGACGGAGTACGTAATGCTGCGGTTACCGTCGGCATCGTCGTAGGTGTTGGTGATAATTAACAGGTCGTCCTCGGTAACCCGATTTAAAGAACCTGAAATGAAGGACTCGGTCAGAGCGGAATATAGAGACGAAACGTCATTCTGTTTTTAGCTGCCGTCTCATATCACCACGGCGTTCCTGTTGGAGGGCCCATTGTAAACAAGCAGCAGGGTGGCTCGGGACGGTCTGAAGGTCGGGGGTTTGAACTTGAAGGCAAGTCTGCTGAACGTTGAGAACTTTCTCTATTCCATAACAGGGACTAGGGTGATGGGTTCCTCGTGCTTATCTGAGGGACTGTGGGAGGAAAGTGGAGAACCCGGGAAAAACAGACGCGGACATGGGGAGGACATGGAAACTCCACCCAGATAGGGATTCTAACCGGGAATCCCTAGTGCTGAGAGGAGAACATGCTAAACACTACTAACATTAAGAAATTTCTATATTCTATAACAGGGACTATGGTCTTGGGTTCCCCATGCCCATCCGAGGGACTGTGGGAGGAAACCGGAGAACCCGGGAAAAACAGATGCGGACATGGGGAGGACATGGAAACTCCACCCAAATCGGGATTCAAACCGGGAATCCCCAGCACTGAGAGGAGAACATGCTAAACACTACTAACATTGAGAACTTTCTATATTCTATAACAGGGTCTAGGGTCTTGGCTTCCCCATGCCCATCTGAGGGACTATGGGAGGAAATCGCCGAACCCTCGTGGACATGGGGAGAACATGGAAATTCCACCCAGATTGGGATTCGAACCAGGATTCCCCAGCGCTGAGAGGAGAACATGCAAATCACTACAGCACTGTGCCGCCCCAACTGTAAGTACTTTTGGATAAAAGTGTCTGTAAAATTAATGAATAATTAAAAAACATGATTTACAATAAGGGGCGGTGGTATTGGTGGTTAGCACGTTCTCCTCTCAGCACTAGGGATTCCCGGGTCGACTCCCCATCTGGGTGGAGTTTCCATGTTCTCTTCGTGTCTGCATGGGTTTCCTCCGGGTTCTCCGGTTTACTCCCACAGTCCAAAAACATTCATTCATTCATTCAACCATTATCTTCCGCTTGATCCTCTATTAGGGTCGCGGGGGGGGGGGGGTTCCTCATGCCCATCCAGGGGAGAACATTTCGGGCGCTGGGCAGATAGACCCAGGACAGGACACTAATCTATCGCTGGGCACACACTCACTTACACACACAAACACACTCTATATGGGCCAATTTGGAGAACTCAATTGACTGGATCCATGTTTTTGGACTGTGGGAGGAAACCGGAGAACCCGGAGGAAACCCACGGGAGAACTCCACCCAGATGGGGATTCGAACCAGGAAACCCTAGTGCTGAGAGGTGGACGTGCTGACCACTAAGCCACCGTGCCACAGTCCAAAAACATGGTCAAGTGAATTGAATTCTCCAAATTGCCCCATATAGAGTGTGTCTGTGTGTGTGAGTGTGTGCCCAGTGATAGATTGGTGCCCTGTCCTGGGTGTATGTGCCCTCCGCCCAAAACATCATTCTCCCCTGGATGGGCATGGGGACCCCCCCCCCCAACCCTAGTAGAGGATAAAGCAGAAGATAATGAATGAATGGATTTACAATTAAAAAAAAAAAACTAATGACCTGGAAACACTTTTAGTTCGTGGTTCCGTTCCAGACTGAGAACGAGGGATCGCGCCGTGACGCTGAAGATCTGTCTGGGTGCGAAGTTTTCTCCGTCATTAACCTGGAAATGGAATCCACCCGACATGGCACCTGAAGGATGAGACAAGAGAGTAAAGTCGAACCGAATGGGGGACAGGGGACGGATTCTAAAGGTAGCTGAAGACCTCGGTCGCTGTTAAATCTGTTTTATAAAATAAAAGCCTCGCGGCGCTTCTCACCGCTGTGTTTAAACACCAGCTGGCCGGCTTCGATGTGAGCCTGGGTGAAGTTCAGAACGGACCTGGAGGGGGCGCTCTTCAGGGCCAGATTTCCATTACTGGGGGGAGTGATTATAAACTCCAGGCTCTCTGGAGGCGAGTCAGGGTCATGAGCACTGAGGTCATCAGTCGTGATTTCCGTAACAGAGTTCACCCAGACCTGAGAGCCAAGCACACAGCTTTACACCACAATCAATCCCCTTCTCTTTAAGAAGAACCAACAGCAGCAGAACGTTCAGCAGAACGTCCAGAAACGATGCCATTACATCATTAAAAATGATGTAGAGAAGTCTTAAAACCTGATGCTCATCACACCGGGTTACTGTTATAGACTAGTCTGAAGTGGGGCGGCACGGTGGCTTAGTGTTTAGCATGTTCTCCTCTCAGCACAAGGGATTCCCGGTTCGAATCCCCATCTGGGTGGAGTTTCCATGTTCTCCCCGCATCCGCATGGGTTTTCTCCGGGTTCTCCGGTTTCCTCCCACAGTCCAAAAACATGGATCAAGTCAATTGAGTTCTCCAAATTGCCCCATATAGAGTGTGTGTGAGTGAGTGAGTGTGTGCCCAGCGAGATTGGCACCCTGTCCTGGGTGTATCTGCCCAGCGCCTGAAACGTTCTCCCCTGGATGGGCATGGGGAACCCCACCGCGACCCTAATAGAGGATAAAGTGGAAGATAATGGATGGAGGCGGCACGGTGGCTTAGTGATTAGCATGTTCTCCTCTCAGCACTAGGGATTCCCGGTTTGAATCCCCATCTGGAGTTTCCATGTTCTCCCCGCATCCGCATGGGTTTCCTCCGGGTTCTCCGGTTTCCTCCCACAGTCCAAAAACATGGATCAAGTCAATTGAGTTCTACAAATTGCCCCATATAGAATGTGTCCAGCTATAGGTTGGCGCCCTGTCCTGGGTGTATCTGCCTAGCGCCTGAAACGTTCTCCCCCCGCACGACCCTAATACATAGGATAAAGCAGAAGATAATGGATGGATAGTCTGAAGTGTGCAGTGAGACCCCTGGTGGAGAACCTCAATATTACAACGGACAAAATTACTAATTGTCTTTCAATTAGGTGAAAGCACATGATTATATTAAACCAAAATTATATAATAAGAGTCAGAAGACTTTTATACTGTCAGATCTCACAGAGGATTCCATACAAGTTCAAGGTGCCTCAATAGCAGTTTTATAATTATGGACTGTACCACTGTTTTTGTACCACTTCCTTTTCTTTGCTTTCGTGTTTTTGTTTGTCCCTGTTTGGTTCTCTGCCCTCAATCGATCAGAACATCACGGAACAAGAATCATTTAACACGGGGGTCTGTAGGTTTCCGTACTGTTTTTACAGAGACGTTTTTGTAACACAACACTAATTCTGGAGCCACCATGTGGGGGAGAGAGAGGGTGGAATGTGGGGAATGCAGACAGATAACGGGGTCAGACGTAACTACCCCCCCTGCCCCTCTCACATCCTCTTACCCATGAATGTACTCCATCACTTACTCTCTCACCTTCTCACTCACCCATTCTCATGCACTCATTCTCTCCCACACAAAACAGCCGACTCAGCCAATTGCATGCTCGCTCACTCACTCACTCACTCACTCACTCACTCACTCACTCACTCACTCACTCACTCACTCACTCACTCACTCACTCACTCACTCACTCACTCACTCACTCACTCACTAGATAATGAATGAATGAATTAGTTGCATAAATCACTGTTTCACAAAAAAAAATACCCTGAACCAGGACTATGCGGACATAATCCCAACCACAACACTTTCATAACTAAAATAACTTGTAACCCTGCATTGCAATATTCGCACAAAAAGCACAACCCACTTTTATAATTCCATTTGCACAGTGTATATACAGAGTTAAATTTTATTTTGATTTTATCTTTATTCTATTCTATTTTTCTTATCCTTAACCAATGAACAACTTTAACCTTCTGTGGGGAGGTCAGGTAAGAATTTCACTGCTGGCTGATTCTAAAAGCAATGAGTTAATGTGACCTTCATGTTGCAACCTGCAAGCCAACCACTAGATGTCACTAAAGCCTAAACAGAAACGACAGAAAATCTCTGAACAACAAGATTAGAAGGTTAAAACAACATTATCCATTATCTTCCACTTTATCCTATATTAGGGTCGTGGGGGGGGGGGGTTCCTCATGCCCATCCAGGGGAGAACGTTTCGGGCGCTGGGCAGATACACCCAGGACAGGGCGCCAATCTATCACTGAACACTCACTCACTCACACATACACACTCTATAGGGGGCAATTTGGAGAACTCAATTGACTTGATCCATGTTTTTGGACTGTGGGAGGAAACCGGAGAACCCAGAGGAAACCCACGCGGACACGGAGAGAACATGGAAACTCCACCCAGATGGGGATTTAAACCGGGAATCCCTAGAGCTGAGAGGAGAACATGCTAAACACTATGCTGCCCATAATTCTTTTATATATATAATAGCAATAATAGACTGATGAGGCTGATTCTGAATAGAACTCCGTCATTCAAATTGAAATCTCCATCTTTAATCAGTATTTTTAGTTCAGAAGCATCTTTACATTAATCTTTTACATTAAACCTTTAACACAGTGTTACTCTTACCCTCAGAACCTTGTTCGCAGTTATAACCGGGGCTTCGTCATTAACCGGGGTCACAGTCACATGTATGACACGAGGTGAACTCTGCTTCTGCATCTCTGTGTCATTCGCAATCACCGTGAAGTTATCCGTTCCTGTCTCGCTGCCATCATGGACGTAGTAAATAAAACTGTGCTCCACCTGCGCAATCAAAGGCATGAAATCAGTTAAAACATCCATCCATCCATTATCTTCTGCTTTATCCTTTACTAGGGTCGCCGCGGGGGGGTCCCATGACCATCCAGGGGAGAACGTTGCGGGCGCTGGGCAGATACACCCAGGACAGAGGGGCAATCTATCGATGGGTGCATACTTACTTACACAAACACACACTCTACATGGGGCAATTTGGAGAACTCGATTGACTTGATCCATGTTTTTGGACTGTGGGAGGAAACCGGAGAAACCCACACAGACACGGGGAGAACATGGAAACTTCACCCAGATTGGGATTCGAACCGGGAATCCCTAGTGCTGAGAGGAGAACATGCCAACCACTAAGCCACCGTGCCACTTACGTGAAAACATTCATTCATTCATTATCTTTCGCTTTATCCTCTATTAGGGTCGCGCGGGGGGGGGGGGGGGGTCCCCCATGCCCATCCAGGGGAGAACGTTTTGGGCCCTGGGCAGATACACCCAGGACAGGGGGGCAATCTATTGCTGGACACACACTCACTCACACAGACACACTCTATATGGGGCAATTTGGAGAACTCAATTGACCTTGATCCAATATTTTTTTGGACTGTGGGAGGAAACTGGAGAACCCGGAGGAGACCCACACGGACACGGGGAGAACATGGAAACTCCACCCAGATGGAGATTCGAACCAGGAATCCCTAGTGCTGAGAGGCGAACATGCTAAAATTAAATGTTGGTTTTTAAACGATCCAATCAGAGGGGCAGTTTTCCTCTTTACCCCTCAGCACGTCTTTGGGTTTTGGGAGGAGACGGAAAAACCTGGTGCTTTAACTTATTTTTACCAAACACACCACAGGACCGGTTAGCATGTTCTCCTCTCAGCACTAGGGATTCCTGGTTCGAATCCCCATCTTGGTGGAGTTTCCATGTTCTCTCCGTGTCCGCGTGGGTTTCCTCCGGGTTCTCCGGTTTCCTCCCACAGTCCAAAAACATGGATCAAGTCAATTGAGTTCTCCAAGTTGCCCCATATAGAGTGTGTTTGTGTGAGTAAGTGTGTGCCCAGCGCCCGAAACGTTCTCCCCTGGATGGGCATGGGGAACCCCCCCAACCCTAATATAGGATAAAGTGGAAGATAATGGATGGATGGACACCACAGGACCCTCCAACTCACTAACGAGTGCAAATGACTGACCTGCACACTGGTGAAGGACGGGATAGGAATCCCCGGGATCCTGGAATGTTCGATATGGCCGTGGTATGGACCCTGGACCACGTGGTACTGGACGTTGAGGCCTTGGAAGTGTCGGCTGGAGACCGTAATCACCTCCTCGTTCAACAGCTTTGATGAGCCCTCCTTCAGAACCACATCTGAGACTTTGAGTGGCAGGTCAGAGGGAACGATATCCACAAACACTGTGACATCACTAATCGTCTGGATCCCATTGGACACGTCGAGTGAGAAGGAGTCATTGGGATGGCCGTGGTTCTCTTGGACGTACTGGATGTGACCTGCAGACAGGTCTCCCTGAGAAAACGTCTGAATGGAGTGCTTGGGGTTCTCGTGATGACGGTCTTTCCTCTTCACAGTGTACCTCAGGAACCCGTACGAGGGGGGCACCTTCACCGTGTACACGATCTCCTCTGGAGTGTTATCCTCATGAACCACCTAAAGGAGCAACGTCACAGTTATCAGTACTTATTTAATGTCAACGTTTGGACACACCTCCTTTTCTCCATGTCCATGTTTTCAGTTCCACTTCTTGTAAAGATGGACTTTGTAGTTCTACAGCTCCATTCTGTAGTCCATCTGTTTTGTGTTCAACAGTACATACTGTCTATTCTGTTGTGATGGTCAGAGCACCAATGGTACCACCACAGAGCAGGGATTATTGGGTTGGGGCATTATTCCTATCCCAGCAGTGTCACTGAGGTGTTTAAATGAAACTCCAGCAGCACTGCTGCACTAAAACCCCCCTCACCACATCAGTGTAACTGCAGAACTGATAATAAACAATCCACCACCCAAATGATACCTGTTCTGTGATGCTCCTGACCAACAGAGAACAGAAAACCAACAGGGGACTAACAACAACAAAGAACACAGATGGACTACAGACTGGAATTGTAGAACTACAAAGTCCATCTATATGATAAGTGGAGGGAATATATGATGGAAGGGGGCGTGTCCTAACTTTTGACTGATACTGTATTTATATTCATTCATCCATTACCTTCCGCTTTATCCTCCATTAGGGTCATGGGGGGGTTCCCCATGCCCATCCAGGGGAGAACGTTTCGGGCGCACACAAACACACTCTTAATGGGGCAATTTGGAGCATTCAATTGCCCTTGATCCATGTTTTTTGGACTGTGGGAGGAAACCGGAGAACCCGGAGGAAACCCACGCGGACACGGGGAGAACATGGAAACTCCACCCAGATTGGGATTCAAACCGGGAATCCCTAGCGCTGAGAGGAGAACATGCCAACCACTAAGCCACCGTGCCACCCCCTGTATTTACATCATTAGAGTTTTATAGTTAATAATGTAAACAAACCTCAAGCTCCTTCCTGTGGATTGTGACCGACTTTCCTTCCTCCACCACCACCGGCTTGTTATGTAGAACACGCGGCGGCTGCTGATGACTCTCGAGGTAAACCCTCACCGACACGGTGGCATCCAATCGCAGGCCGCCGACGGCAGCAGTGAGGCTGAAGGAGTCCATGAGGTTGTTGCTGTGGTCGTGCTGGTACACCACATGACCTGCTTTCAAATCGTACTGGGTAAAGGCGTCGGCCTCGATGCCGTCACACAGCAGAACACCGTGGCTTGGGGGTAGAAAGATCTCAAAGAGCACGTCCTCGTCGCTCCGGACATCCACGTTGGTGCTGATGCTGAAGTTGGCGAGCTGGACTTGAACCTCCTGACCCTTCTGAACGAGGAGGCCCGTGTTGTTGGCCAGCTTCAGATAGGGGTCCTGCGCACTGACCTCCAGCAACGTGGACGTGTAATGCTTCCCGTCGGACACGAACAGGACGAAGCGTCCGAAGCTGAGGCCCCTATGGACAAACAACACTCTCCTGTCCTCCAAATCTCGCTGACGGAACTCATAGAGCTTGTGGGACGTGTCGTTGACCAAAACCAGCTCGCCCATCGGGATTCCCCGCCTGGTGTACGTTAGGTCCCGGTCGTCGGAATCCGAGTCAGGGTCGTGATAACAGAGATCCTCCAACGTCAACAACCTCTGGCCGCCGTGGGAAACCTGGAAGACTTTGTCGACGACGCGGACGGGCTTTTGGTCGTTGACCAGCTGGATGGAAATATTGAAGGTGCTCTCGGAGGTGGAGGTTTTATCCGATGAGGCGTAGAACGTGAAGGCGTCGCCGGTGGTCTCGCTGTCGTCGTGGGCGTACAGGATGCGCTCCTTCACAATGTCCTGATTGGTGAACTCCACCACCGTGCTGTCGTTGGTGGAGCTGGATCTGTTGATTCGCATCAGCCTGCCGTGGCGAGGTTGCCCCGTGACGGTGTAGAGTACGGAACCCGTCGAGCTGTCCGTCTCCGAGAACAGCATGCTCTTGGTTATGATCCTGCTCCCTCCTTCCGAGAGAGAGAGTCCGTGATTTGTAAGGATTATGGAATTGGGGCTTGCCTGGATTATAATCCTGAAGTCATGCCTCCCAGATTGGGAGTGTTTAGAGAACACCTGAAATCCGAACGTGTCCTTGGAGTCTTCGTGAGGGTTTTTAAAGAGCTTGTAATGCAGCTTCTGATCCGTGACGTCCCTCTGGCTGAACGTTGAGTTTTGCTTCATGGGCTGGTCGTCCAACAGCAGGAGGCCTCTGGTTGGTAACGTTAACAAACGGATGTGAAGGTCGCCCTCGGACAATTTCACCCCTTTGGAGACAACGCGGAATTCCTGAGGAGTCAGAGTGACTTTGTCATCACTGTCGACCTCCATTTTACTCCTCGTGACTTTATAATGCACCCAGTGAATCCTCACGGTGACCTGCACCTCCTCCTGGGCGGCTGAGCCGATCACGACTTTGCACCTGAAACTGTCCGTCTTGTTCCTAAACTGGGTCCCAAGAAAGGTGCTGCGGAACCGGAGACGCTCCTTCTCCAGGATTTTATGGGTGAAGCTGCTGGCCGGCTTCCACTCACCACTGGAGTGGAGGCGCTGTATCTCGCCGTAGGCCGGAGGTTCTACTACATCATAGCGGACATCCTGGGCAACGTTGAGCTGCACGGCCAGATGTCTGTTGGTTATGAGAGCGGACTCGCCCTGCAAAACGTCCACCCCGGTGTTATTCACAACGCTGTGTTCTAGAGGGACGGCCATGATTCTCAGGACAACCGTATTGCTGACATGTTCCCCATCACCGACCCGTAGAGCCATTCTGGAGTTCTTGGTGCCGGTGTGAACGAAACTGACCTGTCCCTGGTCCAGATCGGAAAAGGAAAAGGAGGTCACGGCTTTCCCAGGGTTCTCTTCCAGCTCTAAGAACCCGGCGCCCGCAATCAGATTCCCTAGTAAGCTAAACATCAGTTCTGTTGAATTCGTGTCGGGGTCGGTCGCCCTGAGGATGTCCGTGCTTAGAGGCTGCTTGGTGTGTTCTAGAACGATGAAGAGGTTCCCCTGCGGAAGACTGAGTTCCGGTGCATCGTTAACAGGCGTGACCGTGATGTTGAACCTGTGCAGCCGGTTCCCTTTCAGATATCCGGGAACTTCTTTCTTGCTGCTGGTAAAAACGGAAAACATGAAGAAGTCCACAGGGTCCTCAGAGCCGCTGTGAACGTACATCACCCGACCGTGCCAGAGGTCCAGCATCCCGAAGGTGTTCTCCTGCTGATCGGGCTCGACGTCCAGCCTCAGCTGCCCGTGAACTGGCTGCTCCTCAACGCGGAACATGATCTGCGAGTGTCGGATCCCCAGCTTACGGAAGTCCAGGTTCACCTTGACGTGCTTGGCCTCAAGCGGAGCGCGCCCGCCTTCGGAGACTTCCAAGGTGCTGAGCAGCAGGAAGGACTGGGACGTCCTGAGATCTGGATTGGCAGGTGGGTTAATCTCAGGAGTTCCGCCCACGTCAGGGTCAACATCCTTTTCCGGTTGGCAGCCGACGGACACGTCCTTGGTGACCGCCGCGTTGGCCAAACCCATAGGCTGCTCGTTGACTCGGATGTTTTTGAAACAGCCTTTAAACGATCCTCCACCTACGTGCTTTCCCGCTTCGGAGAGCAAGCCTTGTCTCCGGAGCTCTAGAAACGTCCCGGCGTCCGTTCCCCCCAAGAAGAGCGGTCCGGTCAGATGGAGAGCCCTGGATTTAGAACCGAAGTCCGAGTTCAGGATCTCATCGTCCACAGTTAGCTGGAAAGCCTTGGAAGTTATATGAAGCCGCAGGACGTGCCAGCCTCCTCCACTCACTACACTCACAGAGGACAGAACCGTCTCACTGCCACCCACTCTGATCACCGCCACGAGGCGCCTGCGTCGGATCTCCAACGCCACGTAGTCGCCCGTTCCCGCGGAAGCGTATAACAGAATCCCATCCTCAGCTGATGTGTGAAACTGGCATTGGAACCTCCCTTCGTGAGAAACCTCCCACGCAGGCAGGGAGACATAGGCTTTGGAACTAAAGAAGCTGACCGAGTCGTTGACCGTGGCAGAAAACTGGGGGCTGCAGCCTAACGACACCTCGTGCACGCTTTTATAGCCAGAGTACGGCCTCAGAGACGAGAGGAGGTTGTGCTCGTTGAACAGAACCTCATCCAAGCAGCCTCGGAAGCCCACGACGGACGTGCCGCTCGGGAGGCGGAGCTTGTCCCCATCGTCCAGCCCTCCGACATACAGACCGTCCTGGACGCCGAGCTCCCGCTCAGATCCAGTCAACCTCAGGCTGCCGTGCGAGGTTCTGTCCACGATCAGCGTGACGTTGTGCTCGTCGTGCTGGAGTTCCACGCTATGCCAGAGAAGGTCGTTCAGGGACGTCCCCTTCTCCGATTGAAGTGACCGTGCGCCGGATCCAAGGTCAAGCTGAACCTGTATTCAACAGACAGACAGACATTATTCATTCATTCATTATCTTCCACTTAATTCTATATATTGGTCGTGATGAGGTTCTCCACGCGCATCAAAGTTCCATCAAAGGGAGAACGTTTCGGGTGCTGGGCAGATACACCCAGGACAGGACGCCAATCTATCACTGAGCACACACTCACAAAGATGATAGTAACATTGTGAAGGTCAACATCCATCCAACCATTATCTTCCGCTTTATCCTAGGGTCTAGGGTCGCGGTGGGGTTTCCCATGCCCATCCAGGGGAGAACGTTTTGGGCGCTGGGCAGATACACCCAGGACCGGGCGCCAATCTATCACTGGACACACACTTACTCACACACACACACACACACACACTCTATATGGGGCAATTTGGAGAATTCAATTGACCTTGATCCTTGTTTTTGGACTGTGGGAGCAAAACGGAGGGGACATGTTCTCCATGTGTCCACGTGGGTTTCCTCCGGGTTCTCCGGTTTCCTCCCACAGTCCAAAAACCAATCAAGTTTGGATCAAGTCAAATGAGTTCTCCAAATTGCCCCATATAGAGTGTGTGTGTGTGTGTGTGAGTGTGTGTGTGCATGTCTGTGTAAGTGAGTGTGTGCCCAGTGACAGATTGGCGTCCTGTCCTGGGTTTATCTGCCCAGCGCCTGAAACGTTCTCCCCTGGATGGGCATGGGGAACCCCCCCCGCCACCCTAATAGAGGATAAAGCGGAAGATAATGGATGGATGGAGCAAAATAGAGAACCTGGAGGAAACCCACACGGACACGGGAAGAACATGGAAACTCCACACAGATTGGGATTCGAACCGGGAATCCCTAGTGCTGAGAGGAGAACATGCTAATGGAGGTTAACACATTAAGGAATATTATATGTCTATATTATATACTATAATATGTGTCTATATATATATATATATATATAAACACATATGTGTTGTGTTAACTGTACAATTCTACTGGAATCATGCATTAGGGGGATTTCATTTAAGCCGAAAAAAATGCAGAAGGTATGAAGCAGGTGGGGGCAGGGGGGTGGGGGGGGTTCAAACAGACATTCTTATAACTAAAAGAAATAAATTAATATCTGAAGGCTCTGTATGTGCAATAAATGATAAATCAGTGTTGGTGCGTCCACCGCTGTAGCATTCTGGGTAAAATAATGTCTTACAGCAGAACAATAGAACATGCTCGGCCACCGCAGGGTCCTAAAACATGAGAGAACATGTTTCTGAAATGTTCACCAGATGTTCAGACTAGTAACCTGCCTTTTCTGCCTGGAAGCAACAAGAAATATCTTGCCCTTGTTATTACCCTTACAGTTCCAGCCTGCAGCTAATGACACGGTGTTTATATCACATCTGTTTGAGGACGAGAGACCTACAAAATATCAACAAACGAGATTACAGGTACAGACTTCAATGCTTTTACCCCATTACCCCAACTTGGTTTGGGACAAGGGCGGCATGGTGCCTTAGTGCTTTAGCACGTTCTCCTCTCAGCACTAGGGATTCCCGGTTCCAATCACAATCTGGGTGGAGTTTCCATGTTCTCTACGTGTCCACGTGGGTTTCCTCCGGGTTCTCCGGTTTCCTCCCACAGTCCAAAAACATGGATCAAGTCAAATGAACTCTCCAAATTGCCCCATATAGAGTGCGTCTGTGTGTGTGAGTGTGTGTGCAGTGATAGATTGGTGCCCTGTCCTGGGTGTATCTACCCAGCGCCCAAAACCTTCTCCCCTGGATGGGCATGGGGAACCCCCCCCCCCCCCTAATATAGGATAAAGCGGAAGATAATGAATGAATGAATGAATGGTTTGGGACAGAACACAGGGTTGGTCAATCAGCATCTCTGGAGCAATAAGAGTTCTTGCTCAAGAATCCACATTGGTAACTTCAGCAGACCCGGGATTGGAACCCTTAACCTTTTTTTTTTTTTTTTTTTTTTTTAATTGACGTTTTTTTTTTTTACCTTTGATTGATGACCCAACACCCGAACCACTGAGCTCCCGTGCCCCTCTGTTTTTCTGCATACTAAATGCAAAGGCAAATTTTATTTAGAAATCAGAAAAAGAAGAACGACTCACCTGAATACATCCCAAATGTAGCGCCACCCAGAGGATGTCTGTCTCCCCGGCAGCCAAGAACAGCAACCCGTTGGGGCTGGAGGTCCGAAAGCGCAGATGGAGAGAGTTCTTGCTCGAGGACTCCACAGTTTTCAGGTGCACGAACCCATCGCCATAAAAAGATGCTGCCAAATAAACAACAAAGTTGTCGGTCCAAACCTGATTCCATCCCATCCATCCATTATCTTCCGCTTTATCCTATATTAGGGTCGCGGGGGGGATGGGGGGTTTCCCCATGCCCATCCAGGGGAGAACGTTTCGGGCGCTGGGCAGATACACCCAGTACAGGACGCCAATCTATCACTGGGAATACACTTACTCACACAAGCACTCTCTATATGGGGCAATTTGGAGAACTCAATTGACTTGTTCCATGTTTTTGGACTGTGGGAGGAAACCGGACACAGGGAGGACATGGAAACTCCACCCAGGTGGGGATTCGAACCGGGAATCCCTAGTGCTGAGAGGCGAACATGCTAAACCTCTAAGCCACCGTGCCTCCCTGATTATCGTTATTAATTAAAAATAAATGACATTCTTTATACGGGTGCGACGATACCATGGTGCAGCAGTTAGCGGTTATAATAACACTGTACATCCAACACAGTAAATAACACAAACACACACACATTATATCTATAGAACTATACTCATCATATACATAAATTAGGCGGCACAGTGGCTTAGTGGTTAGCATGTTCTCCTCTCAGCATGTTCTCCTCTCCTCTCTGGACTGTTTCCTCCCACAGTCCAAAAACATGGATCAAGTCAATTGAATTCTCCAAATTGCCCCATATAGAGTGTGTTTGTGTGAGTGAGTGTGTGTCCAGTGATAGATTGGCGCCCTGTCCTGGGTGTATTTGCCCAGCACCCGAGACATTCTCCCCTGGATGGGCATGAGGAACCCCCCCGCAACCCTAATATAGGATAAAGCGGGAGATAATGAATGAATGAATATACATAAATTCACACTCCTGTGGTTCAGCTCCACCGATGGCCAAGAGCGATTCAGACGGAGTGCAATGTGTGTCACGCTTAATGCATTATCTGAAGTCGATAAACGCATGTTAATGCACTTAACATCCTTTTAAAAGCACTAAAGGGACGCTGTGTTTGTCGTTTGTCAATCAGGATTAGAGTTCTCACTGAGGGACGATAAACAATCAGATGAGCTGAATGAAAGAACATGATGTTATCATGCTGCGTCATAGGAATGATGACATCATCCATTTTATTAGATTTACTAACTAAAAAGATGCCCTGTGTAGTATGTAGTAAAAATATAGACTGTAGATCAGGGGTGCCCACACTTTTCTGGCCCGAGATCTACTTTTCCATTGGACAGGTCATCGAGATCTACCAGGGTTAATCATTTATTTAGGCTTTAATATTGAAACCTGTTTACACACATCATGTTAGTATTGCGGGGGCACGTTGGCATAGTGGTTGGCACATTCATCTCTCAGTATTAAGGATTCCCATTTCGAATCCCAATCTGGGTGGAGTTTTTATGTTCTCCCCGTGTCCGCATGCATTCTCCGGTTTTCTCCCACAGACCAAAAACATCGATCAAGGTTAATTGAATTCTCCAAATTGCCCCATATAGAGTGTGTTTGTGTGTGTGAGTGAGTTTGTGCCAGCAATGGATTGGCACCCTGTCCTGGGTGTATCTCCCCAGGTTCTCTGGTTTTTGTTTGTTCCCTTTACTCTGTTCTCTAAAAATCAGAACCATAGGGCAGGTCTTATTTGGGTGGTAGATAATTCTTAGCACTGCATTAACATGGTGGTGCATTAGAGATTGTTTCATTAGTATGGACAGATCAAATGCAGAACGTTGCTGACGATGTAAAACATCGTGTTTACTATAAATAAATTTTTTTTAAAAACATTCATCTTATTGCTTCACCTTATAAATGTAAATCATTTTGTTGCTGCACGTGCTGGTCGGGGTGGGGGGGTGGGGGGGTTCCCAATGCCCACCCAGGGGAGAACGTTTCGGGCGCTGGGCAGATACACACAGGACAGGGCGCCAAGACACACTCTATATGGGGCAATTTGGAGAACTCAATTGAATTTGGAGAACTCAATTGATCCATGTTTTTATACTGTGGGAGGAAACCGGAGAACATGGAAACACGGGGAGACACGGGGAGAACATGGAAACTCCACCCAGATGGGGATTCGAACCGGGAATCCCTGGCGCTGAGAGGAAAACATGCTAAACCACTAAGCCACCGTGCCGCCGTTGTTGCTGCAGTTTGTGTTATTATCGTCAGTGCTTCCAGGACGCTGCCTTCAGGATGCAGGTGGCTGAAGAGTTTTATCTGGTGTATGAATGATGCTCAGTCCAGCAGTCTGTCTGAGCTATTTCAAAATTCCTGCAGCATAGCAGCAGATAACCCACTGAAAATCAGCCACCATCCTAATAAAACCTGCTGTGTGGTGCTCGTGATCATTACAGGGCAGAATAAAGAGGGATGTGGAGAAACAGCTGTGCTACAGTCTGTAATTTAAGAACTACACAGTGCATTTATATGAATCTGAAACAATGGTCACTGAGTGTAGAAACAATGAGGAGAACATAATAAAGTGGTGGGCGGCACGGTGGCTTAGTGGTTAACATGTTCTCCTCTCAGCACTAGGGTTTCCCGGTTCGATTCCCCATCGGGGTGGAGCTTCCATGTCCTCCCTGTGTCCGCGTGGGTTTCCTCCGGGGTCTCCGGTTTCCTCCCACAGTCCAAAAACATGGATCAAGTCATTTGAGTTCTCCAAATTGCCCCATGTATAGTGTGTCTGTGTGAGTGAGTAGGTGCCCAGTGATAGATTGGTGTCCTGTCCTGGGTGTATCTGCCCAGCACCCGAAACGTTCTCCCCTGGATGGGCATAGGAACCCCCCCCCGCGCCCCTAATAGAGGATAAAGCAGAAGATAATGGATGGATAATAAAGTGGTTATGAAGTGTATGGTCCTACCAAACACATGTCTTGTGACATGATCTGCATTAGTTCTGATATTATAAATAAGACCAAATGGTTCAATCTAAACCAAAATAGAAATGATCCAACAGATCTACTAATGAAGATGGTGGTGAGGCCGGTCGGCAGCTTACATTGTGGAAACTGAAGGGTCAATAATGAGGCTGGATAAAATGGATTATACTAAACCCAGGGGTAATCTGAAGACAAACACGAGTCAGAGCGATGGGCGCATAGCAGGAGTTCTTTACTCTCCCTCACTAAAGTAAAATGAAATGTGGTCTATCATCAAAGTTAAAACTTATTTTAAGTGAAATAAACAATGCAAATACAAAGCCGGCAGAATTACGGTCACTTTTACTGACCCAAGACTCATATTAATGCACTTTATGTTTTATACATGATCTCCATCCACTCAGTTCCACCCATCATACAGATACACTCTGCTGAATTACATTTAGAAACCGTAGTCCATCAGTTTCTCTGCTTAGAAAGTTCATTCATTTATTTATTCATTCATTATCTCCCGCTTTATCCTCTATTAGGGTCGCAAGGGGGGGGGGGTTCCCTAATGCCCATCCAGGGGAGAACGTTTTGGGCGCTGGGCAGACACACCCAGGACAGGGCGCCAATCTATCGCTGGGCACACACTCACTCACACAGAAACGCAAGCATACACACTCTATATGACCTTCATCCATGTTTTTGGACTGTGGGAGGAAACCGGAGAACCCGGAGGAAACCCACGAGGACACAGTGAGAACATGGAAACTCCACCCAGATGGGGATTCGAATCGGGAATCCCTAGTGCTGAGAGGCGAACGTGCCAACAACTAAGCCACCGTGCCGCCTGCTTAGAAAGTTAGTTATTTTAATTTTGTTCTCTTATAGTCAGAACACATAAATAAAAGCCAGAGCAGATGTTTTTGAGTGATGGAGTGACACTGATGTGGCAACTGGAATCCAACAATACTGACTGCCTCCTGGATACTAATATGAGACGATGCCGTGGACATTGAGCACCAACTCAGTTGAACAGATAGAGGATTTAAATACCGTATGATCAGTAGCTCTTCATCTCAGGGTTTTAAATATCTTAATCATACAGACAATTACAATTACATTTGAATTCAGCTTAAATGAGTCACTAAACATCATTAAGGAAGCAAAATCTTTTAAAACCTTACTGTCCGTGATGTGCATTATAATTAAAATCGTCATAAACAACAGTAAACCCAAAAATCCACTAATATAATGAGGTCATTATGAAGCTTTGCGCAGTTGCTGGTAGCAAATTAATTTATTTGTATTATTTATTAAATTTTAGATGATCTTTTGAAATAAACAACACAAAAACATGCATAACCCTTTTTGATGTTATTGGTACAATATATCTAGAAATGCACATAACTGATCAATACAAACATTAAACACACGATAAACCAGTACAGTGATTTATTACCGGAGTAGATAATAAATAAATAATAAACATAAGTAATAAATCTGTTACAACGTGTTGCTTTCTATTATAACATAAATAAATAAATGTGCTTTAAAGTTGTACGATTTAGTGATATCACTGAATAATTATTGGGATACAATTTAATCATTGGCGGCACGGTGGCTTAGTGCTTAGCACATTCGCCTCTCAGCGCTAGGGATTCCCGGTTCGAATCCCCATCTGGGTGGAGTTTCCATGTTCTCCCCGTGTCTGCGTGGGTTTTCTCCGGGTTCTCCGGTTTCCTCCCACAGTCCAAAAACATGGATCAAGTTAATTGAATTCTCAAAAATTGCCCCATATAGAGTGTGTCTGTGTGAGTGAGTGTGTGCCCAGCGATGGATTGGCGCCCTGTCCTGGGTCTATCTGCCCAGCGCCCGAGACGTTCTCCCCTGGATGGGCATGGGGAACCCCACCGCGACCCTAGTAGAGGATAAAGCGGAAGATAATGAATGAATGAATGAATGAATTTAATCATTATATTTTTTATTATGGTTATTATTTACAGTAGCGTTTACAATCAAACCAAATCGATCAACTTTGACCAACATCCACAGAAACACTTTTAAAAGCGCATAATTGTATAATAAACGAGTAAAACGTGTCAATTGGATTTTGATTTGTGAGTTTAAGAACTTTATCAAACTTACCTCCGTGCGTTTGCCCTGCGATCAGCACAAGCAGCCAGAAGCGCGTCCACGGCCGCCTCGCCACGCAGGGAGCGGCCCGCAGCATGGTTCATGATCCTGCAGCAAAACTTCACCTTTAATTCTGGAGATCAGGCTGCGATTTCTCAAGAAAACAGCAGAAAGCAGCGCTCACCTTCCAGCACCCACTCACACTACCTAACGGGGACGCTGGTGACGTCACGACGCAACCTAAACCCCGCCCACATGGAATAACACCGCCACTGGAGTCATACCGCTGTGTGTCGCTGTGTGTCGCTGTTTCACTGTGACTCTGTGACGCATGGGGTCAGCGTAAAGCGCTGCTGGGCCACCGAGGGACTGACGTTGGGGTCAAACTTGGGGGTTTGGGGAGAACGTTTCGGCGCTGGGCAGATACACCCAGGACAGTACGCCAATCTATCGCTGGGCACACACTCACTCACTCACACAGACACATAAACACGCTATATGGGGCAATTTGACATGGCAATAACTTGTGCATCCCTGTTTTAGAATTAAGGATGAGAACCTTCACAAAAGGGTGGCACGGTGGCTTAGTGGTTAGCATGTTCTCCTCTCAGCATTAGGGATTCCCGGTTCGAATCCCCATCTGGGTGGGGTTCCCATGTTCTCCCCGTGTCTGTGTGGGTTTCCTCCGGGTTCTCCGGTGTCCTCCCACAGTACAAAAACATGCTTCAAGTCAATTGAGTTCTCCAAATTGCCCCATATAGAGTGTGTCTGTGTGAGTGAGTGTGTGCCCAGTGATAGGTTGGCGTCCTGTCCTGGGTCTATCTGCACAGCGCCGGAAACTTTGTCCCCTGGATGGGCATGGGGAACCCCCCCCCCCACGAGCCTAATATACAGTAGGATAAAAGCGGAAGATAATAGATGGATGGATGGATGGATAAGAACCTTCACACATGAACATTTTAACATTTGCACTCTGTGCAGGTTCTTCATGTTGCCACTGGAGGGTGCTGTCCTATATGTTAATATTTCTAAACAAATCGAGAGAGAGAGATCCAAGGGAGACTCGTTTTTTATAACTAACTTTAGAAAGCCAGGGACCTATGATTAGATTTCCTAAGAGCAGCAGTCTGTACAAAGTGTCCTGCAGACCTCGTGTACTGTGTGAGATAAGTCCAGCAGTCTCACAGTGATGTCCTGACTGAGGGCAAACACACCTCAGTATTCCATTCATATTCTTGAATTTGATTTAGTTATTTATAACGCAGTCTATCTGCGTGTTTTATTGTCTATAAGGAATTCAGACGAGCCGTATATTCATTCAACAGGACAGAATGTCTCGTCGTTTGTGATCGCAGTCATTCAGACGGGCAGTTCTGTGGTTTGCACGTCAAACTTGTAATGATGCTGCTGAAGGGTCAGTCAAGTTGCTATTAAGACCTTTAAGCACGATGCTGAACCATGTCTGCTTAAGTGCATCCAGAGTTTTTATACATTTAAAGTAAAAGCTAAGAAAAGACTGTTGTGCATGTATATGTACCAGGATTACCTGCTGGTAATAGGGGCAATTTAGAGCATCCAATTTACCTTGAATCCATGTTTTTAGACTGTGGGAGGAAACTGGAGAACTCAAAAGCAAAACCCATGCGCTCACATGGAGAACATGGAAACGCCACCCATATCTGGATTTGAACCCCAACGCTGAGAGGAGAACATGTTAACCACTACCCCACCGTGCTGCCTTCATTAAAATACATAAAGCATTATGTACACCTTAATCCTGGTGCAGCGCCATCATGACGCCCAGGATTGTTGGGGCAATTTGGAGAACTCAATTGACTTGATCCATGTTTTTGGACTGTGGGAGGAAACCGGAGAACCCGGAGGAAACCCACACGGACATGGGGAGAACATGGAAACTCCACCCAGATGGGGATTCTAACCAGGAATCCCTAGTGCTGAGAGGCGAACGTGCTAACCACTAAGCCACCGTGCCGCCGGATTCAAGGTAAATTGGAGGCTCTAAATTTCCCCTATTAAGCATGTGTGTGAGTGAGTGAGTTAGTGTGTGCACAGTAATTGACTGGCACCCTGACCCCCCACCCTCGCGGAGGATTAAGCGGAACATAATGGATTGCTGGATTTTTTAAATTAATTAATTCATTCATTATCTCCCGCTTTATTCTCTATTAGGGTCGCGGTGGGGTTCCCCATGCCCATCCAGGGGAGAACGTCTCGGGCGCTGGGCAGATAGACCCAGGACAGGGCGCCAATCTGTCGCTGGGCACACACTCACTCACACATACACACTCTATATGGGGCAATTTTTGAGAATTCAATTAACTTCATCCATGTTTTTGGACTGTGGGAGGAAACCGGAGAACCCGGAGGAAACCCACACGGACATGGGGAGAACATGGAAACTCCACCCAGATGGGGATTTGAACCGGGAATCCCTAGCGCTGAGAGGCGAACGTGCAAAACACTAAGCCACCGTGCCGCCTTTTATTAATAATAAAAAAAAACAAATCTGAAATAAATCTGCAAGTTTTCATGTCATCACATGATCCATCGCCGTGCAGTCAGTTAGGCTTTAAGTGCATGTCTCTCTACTTCCTGGCTACAATACAGGACTGAAAAGTCGTCCACCTGAACCTAGAGCTGACACCTTTTAATAGAAGCGTGACGCAGGCCGTGAGAGTTCACAATGGCTATTCCAACTGATCTGTGAATTAATGGTGCATTCCGCACACGGCTGGCGTGCGGCGGCGGCGGCGGCCTATAAACACCAGACAAACATGTTTACTCCTCGCAATGAGGAAACCTGTTTTTCATCTGCGTGTCACTGAGCTGAACGAGGTGTGGAAGAGGGTGGAGAGCAGAACGAGGTCAGCACTCGGGGTGTGTGATGCAGCTGTTGAAAGATGTGCTCGGTTTAAAAAAAGCATTGTTATTGTTCTGAAGACGACATGTGCGTGTGGAGCAGCGTCACAGTGCATCTGTGCTATTAAAGTTTACTGTAGAGGACGAGTGCACGGCATGCGCTGAGGGTCACAGAACATCATCTGCAGTTTCTGACTGTTTTACCTTTAATCAGACTGCTGATCCCGCAATTATTGAATAGTTAAAATCTTTAGAGCCGGCGGGGTGGTTGTCTGGATCTGTAAACATATGCAACAGTGCTTAAAGAATCGCGTCAAGAAAACATACTAATCTGTAGACATTTTTATTATATATTTTCATGAGGTGGCTTAGTGGTTTAGCATGTTCTCCTCTCAGCACTGGGGATTCCCAGTTCGAATCCCCATCTCGGTGAAGTTTCCATGGTCTCCCCGTGTCCGTGTGGGTTTCCTCCGGGTTCTGGATGGGCATGGGGAACCCCACCGCGACCTTAATATAGGACAAAGCGGAAGATAATAGATGGATGAATGAATGAATTTTCATGAGGGACAATGCACAATAATATATAAAGTAAAAACATGTCAGAGTGGTTTAGTGGTTTAGCATGTTCTCCTCTCAGCACTAGGGATTCCCGGTTCGAATCCCCATCTGGGTGGTTTCCATGTTCTCTCTGTGTCCGCGTGGGTTTCCTCCGGGTTCTCCGGTTTCCTCCCACAGTCCAAAAACATGGAACAAGTCAATTGAGTTCTCCAAATTGCCCCATATAGAGTGTGTCTGAGAGTGAGTGTGTGCCCAGCGATAGATTGGCGCCCTGTCCTAGTTGTATCTGCCCAGTGCCCAAAATGTTCTCGCCTGGATGGACATGGGGAACCCCCCTCCCCCCCCTCCCCCCCCCAAGAAAAACATGTCAGAGTTATCCAGCTGAACCAAAGGACATGCACCAGCCCATCCCACATAGACCCACATAGAAAATGCAGGGACACCTACAGGGAGTTTATTGCACTCACATGTATTTGGATTTTGGGATGAAACCCCCACAGACATTAAAGAACTCATAGTCCTCTTTCGCGAAAGGTACCTGGCTCTGTTAAAAATAAATAATGTGGTAATGCTGATAAGAATGCATCATAGGCCTCCTGCATTTGTTAACGTTATGTTATTGGAGGTTTTATGGAGGAAGGTGCAGCTGTTACACAATGCAGTCATGTTAACATTAACTTGCAGAACATCCAGGGAACGTTTCCAGCACACAGAACCCAAATGGGCCGGTGTACATTGGACCAGTGGAAAATTCCACCCAGTGTGGAAGACCACATTATGCTTACTGGGATCTGTTCCCACACAATATCTGAACTAATGGTCTCCTTTTTACAAGTGCTTTGGTAAAATATACAGTCTGTGAACACTGGAAATCTCTGAGATTTAAGAGTTTTACCATGTTCTATAATTTTATACTTATACATTATTATTTAGCTCATTTATTTTCACATACTGCGGAGACCTTTATATTTTTTATCCTTTTGAATTAAACTTTGTAAAGAAGCTCAATGCTGTGATGGACTGCTGCCCTGGCCTGGGTGTATCTGCCCAGTTCCTGACCCTAGTGGAGGATTAAGCAGAAGATAATGAGATGAGAAAGAAGCTCAGACTGCATTGAAACTTCTGTACAAAACCATACAGGATGTGCTGAGTGGTTTCAGTGAAACCAGAGTCGATGGGTGCACGCTGAAACCTTTCCCAGTCCTCACTGTGGAAAAGGCAGGGGGAAATCTGGACGGGCATTTACTGCACCTGATATAAATGTTTTTATAAGATTGTATAATAAAATCCATGCAGACACAGGGAGAACCTTCTTCAGGACCTTCTCATCCGCTTTATCGTATATTAGGGTTGCAGGGGGGGGAGGGGGGTTCTTCATGCCCATCCAGGGGAGAACGTTTCGGGCGCTGGGCAGATACACCCAGGACAGGACACCAATCTATCACTGGGAATACACTTACTCACACAAGCACTCTCTATATGGGGCAATTTGGAGAACTCAATTGACTTGATCCATGTTTTTGGACTGTGGGAGGAAACCGGAGAACCCGGGGGAAACCCACACCGACACGGGGAGAAGATGGAAACTCCACCCAGATGGGGATTTGATCCGGGAATCCCTAGCACTGAGAGGTGAACATGCTAAAACACCAAGCCACCATGCCGCCCCTTCTCTAATCACTAAATCAAAATTGTTAGTCTGTGGTCATCAACAGGATGTAGCAGGACAACTGCATTTAAATATTTGAGGGTGCTGGACTACGGACTAGAAGTTTAATTGTTCATGTCCCGTCATGCCAATCAGCCGGCTGAGTAAATTCCTGAACGCTGATTCCTCTGCTTTTAAGAGGTAATGACCGACGTAGGTATTCTGGATCTCTGATGAGTGCTGTAAATGTAAATCTACTGTATGTGGGTGAGATAATGATTATTCTAAATTTAATCCACACTGTGGGAGTCGTTCCACTCAGCAGTGTGATACACAAAACATATCACACTTCATCTCCATCAAGGCTGAAGAGGCTGTGTGCTGTTAGAGAAACTAATAGAGGCTCATCACAAGAAGAAAATAAATATAAATAAGTAATAAATGGGATGGGGCGGCACAGTGGCTTAGTGGTTGGCATGTTCTCCTCTCAGCACTAGGGATTCCCAGTTCGAATCCCAATCTGGGTGGAGTTTCCATATTCTCCCCGTGTCCGTGTGGGTTTCCTCCGGGTTCTCCGGTTTCCTCCCACAGTCCAAAAACATGGATCAAGTCAATTGAGTTCTCCAAATTGCCCCATATATAGTGTGTTTGTGTGAGTGAGTGTGTGCCCAGCAATGAATTGGGGTCCTGTCCTGGGTGTATCTGCCCAGCGCCTGAAACGTTTTCCCCTGGATAGGCATGGGGAACCCCCCCGCAACCCTAATAGAGGATAAAGCGGGAGATAATGGATGGATGGATGGATGGATATTTTTTGCTTTTTATTTTTTAGTATTTTATTTTGGCTCAGTGGTCAGCATCTCCGCCCCTCAGTGCTGGGAATCCAGGTTCAAATTCCAATCTGGGTGGAGTTTCCATGTTCTCCCCATGTCTGCGTGGGTTTCCTCCAGGTTCTCCAGTTTCCTCCCACAGAACAGTGGTTACTGTAAGTTGTTCCTATATAATGTGTGTATCTGTGTGTGTGAGTGTGTGCCCAGCAATACATTGGGGCTCTGTCCTAGGTGCATCTACCAGAACCCAAAACGCTCTTCCTTGGATGGGCATGGGAAAGCCATGGATAATGGATGGATTATTGCATTTTTCTTTCCTTTGGGAACCGACTGAGCTGAGACATTTCAGACGCGTTCCAGTCGTGTTTTATTTGAATAAAGTCAGATTCATAGCTGAGTGGTACGAAACTTCCTGCTCTGGATTTGGGGGTCATGGCCATGAACAGTGGGATTCGTTTTCTCTCCCAGTCAGTCAGCACAAGTCAAAACTTGAGGGCTGCAGCTCGGCTTTGACTGATCCGTTCTCACTTAGCTTGGCAAGAAGAAAAGGGAAAATTCTGCATTACGCAACATTCAGGTCCTTTAAGGACTTGTCCATTCAGGACTTATACAATCATTTCCTGGAAGGGTTCGATATCAAAGCATTGTTGAATGCTCTGCCAAGTCCATGTCGCAAACAAATCGGGGAATCCACGTTCATCTGTCTTATCTTATAGAAGCCGTCAGGCGTCGTGCCAGACGAACATCGCTACGTGTCTGAAACGGCTTCCTCGTTGGGCTCCTTTGGTGTTTGGTGACAATTTTACACATAATGGCTTCAGTGTGGAGTAAATGGAAAGATGGAGTGCTGGACAGACGAATCCGGTTTTATTTGCAGTTTATGGTTTGAGCAAGACTTTGAGTTGGTTACGTAGCAGGCTGCACATCCGTAATCCGTATTATACTTTCCTTATGCGAACAAGCTCAGCTTCCTGCTAGGAATGTTTCAGGGCGGCGCAAACTCCTGGACCCGTGTGCGCTTATGCAACAGGCTGAGTGCAGGAACTGATGACAGCCAAAAAGCTCCCTGTCCTCCCTCTACACCCGCGTCCACTCTAAACAGAACTGGAGCTTTCACATGAGTATGGTCACATATATTACCTTCAAATGTGGTCATTGTGGAGGCAAAGCCAACAGTTCCGTTACCTCAGGGACAATCTGAGGCCAAGAATACGTCATCCCTCATCCTACTGATCCTGCACATCTGGATTCAAATAAATAATAATGTTAATTCCGCAGTACAAATCACATCGAATCAAAAGGCCTTGGATTGATATATACATCAGTACTGATTAGGGTCACAGATGGGGCTGGAGGATATCCCAGAGCTGTAGAGCAAACTGCCCCAGACACATTTACACAATACCAACTGGCGTGTCCGCTGGGAGGAGCCAACATGGTCGACTGCTATCCTACACCCAACTCTGATGCTCTCCACAACATTTTATATATATATATATTCAATCATTCATTCATTATCTCCCGCTTTATCCTCTATTAGGGTCGCGGTGGGGTTCCCCATGCCCATCCAGGGGAGAACGTCTCGGGCGCTGGGCAGATAGACCCAGGACAGGGCACCAATCCATCGCTTATATATATATATATATATATATATATATATATATATATATATATATATATATATATATATATATATATATATATATATATATTCATTCATTCATTCATTATCTTCCGCTTTATCCTTTATTAGGGTCGCGGGGGGGGTTCCCCATGCCCATCCAGGGGAGTACGTTTCGGGCGCTGGGCAGATACACCCAGGACAGGGCGCCAATCTATCGCTGGGCAGACACATGGAAACTCCACCCAGATGGGGATTCGAACCGGGAATCCCTAGTGCTGAGAGGAGAACATGCCAACCACTAAGCCACTGTGCCGCCCCATCCCATTTATTACTTATTTATATTTATTTTCTTCTTGTGATGAGCCTCTATTAGTTTCTCTAACAGCACACAGCCTCTTCGGCCTTGATGGAGATGAAGAGGAGAGCTGAGAGGAGAACATGCTAACCACTAAGCCACCATGCCGCCTATATATATGCCTATATATATATATATATATATATATATAGCAATACTGGCCTCTTGGCAAATAAGATGCTAATTGGTCCAAAACACACGCATAAATCACATCGTCATGATCGTAAACACACCCTGAAACGCCCTAGACAGATAAAGGGGAGCACGGTTGACAGCTGAGCACATGCTCACTCACATAGACACACACTACTGTATAAAGGGGCAGTTTAGAGCAGCCAATTCACCTTGAATCCATGTATATAGTTATAAACTATTACATTAAACTGTAAATACTGCAGGTTGAAATAAATGGAAAAACCATATGCTTGATATCCTCATATCCCATTATAAACCTCTGTATCTGTTTATAACATATTGAGTGTGATGGGATGGTGCAAATGTCTTTTCTTCAACGTACCAAAGGATCAAAGTACATGGATTTTCATCAATCTGTGTGGAACAATACGCGCCACACCGCCAGTAAGAGCCGGCTTTTGGCGGCCCTTATAGGAATTCCTTTGACATCTGATCTCTTTCCACATCAGAGGATGGTGTGGTGGGGGGGAAGCCAGCTGGGGTCGCTTCAAAACCCGCGATGACTAAAGCTGTCAATCTGTAAAGCGCGGCTATGAGGCGATGAGTTGGGACGAAGTCAACAAAGATCCTAATGAGGGATTAAACGTAAGCAATTAAATAAAAGAGCTGTCAGATTTACGAAGCGGCTCTCACGGCGTGTTGAGTTCGACGTTCGGCAGAATGTTACAGGAGTCCAGATTTACACCAAAGATATTTGTACTTTTTTTATTTGTTGTGTTAAATTTGGAAATTAATTATATGAAGGGGCGGCACGGTGGCTTAGTGGTTAGCACGTTCGCCTCTCAGCGCTAGGGATTCCCGGTTCGAATCCCCATCTGGGTGGAGTTTCCATGTTCTCCCCGTGTCTGCGTGGGTTTTCTCCGGGTTCTCCGGTTTCCTCCCACAGTCCAAAAACATGGATCAAGTCAATTGAGTTCTCCAAATATAGTTCGCCCCATATAGAGTGTGTTTGTGTGCGTGTGTGTGTGTGAGTGTGTGCCCAGTGATAGATTGATGTCCTGTCCTGGGTGTATCTGCCCAGTGCCCGAAACGTTCTCCCCTGGATGGGCATGGGGAACCCCCCCGTGACCCTAATATAAGATAAGCGGAAGATAATGGTTAGATGAGTTATATGAAGGTTCTTTATTGACCCAAAGTAATGTGATGGGTGGGGTCATAACACAAGGTCAGCCATGTTGGAGCAATGAGAATTTAGAACCTTGCTCAATGGTCCACATTGGTAATTTTGTGGTTTTATACCCTCCCCCCCAGTTTTAAATTGATAGCTATGTACCTTAACCATCAAGCTAGCAATTCCGTAATACAATGGGAATAATTAACTATTACTACAACAATATACAACATAACGTTAGAACAGTAGGGAGGTGGGTAGCACCTCACATCAAGATGGTCCAGGGTTTGACTCCGAGGCCTATGACCAGGGTCCTTTCCCTGTGAGTTTTTCATGTTCTCCCCAATCTGCATCCCAGATAGTACACGAATGTGGGCCAGATCTGGCAGCACTCATGGCCCAAATCCAGCACTGGCAAACTGCATGTGAGCCGAAGGTGGCACTCATATGAGAACATTAATGTGACTCACATGTCCCAGAACACATCTGGCCCACATTTAGAAGACATATGGCACTGCTTCCTATGTGTGAGCCATAGGTGACCGACTCATATAACGAATCCAAATGGTCCACATGGTCCCCATCATCTTTGGTTCATATCTGATGAGAATTTGGTACCGCTACCCTGCACTGACAGGGACTAGTAACCTGGTAAGTTTCCGTTTTTGTCTTTTACATAGTAAGTCCAGCGCCATCTGACTCTAAACAGCATAAGCAGCTTTTGAAATGACTAAATGGAGCAAAGTTTATCACCTCCGCGGACTGGGGTTTATGCAATCTAGTTTATATTTTTAGGATTTGTCTATTTATTGCTGGGTCAAAGAGCAATGCTGTAATCGGATTACAGTTATTCTAAACAATGCTGAACTCCCGGTCAGAGGATCCTCTGGCTCAGATTGTTTGTATGCTGTTATTTATATGTTGCTTGGGTGTATTAATAGCCCTCGATTTGCTATTTCTGGTTGGTTACTGTTCAGATCCTCTTATGGATTCAGAAAGGATAGGATTAATAAAAGGTGGCCCACTGCAGCGTCGTTCCACGAGCCCACATGTGGTTCCTCCCTGAAACAGAAGCCAGTCGAGGAGGATAAAAACGTGTAATCTGAGTGGTTTAGCTCAGAAGGTTTACACAGGAGGGTTATGCCAAACCTGTTCATCATCTCAGCCCTTCTATAAAATGAGACACTTGATGTTTACTCAGCTGGAAGCTGATTTTTGCTTCTTACAGATGAAGCTGTGTTCAATCTAAGCAGACAATTAAGAGTTTGGGGTCTGCGATAATTACAGTACGGAGAAATGAAAAGAGAACCTGTTTACTCCTCACTGCGTTATGAAACGTCTGAAGGCAGACCTTCGGATAAACAGTAAATGTTTATGCGAATTCATACTTTGGGAAAACTCTTTGGTTTATTGCCTTGTTTAATGCGTTTCAGGGTTAAACTCTAAATCTGGATCATTTGTGGTGATCCAGTCCACATTTTCATCTGGTTCTGATTGTCTACCTTCAACCCAAACTGCAGCAGTGTAGGAAACTTCAATCGTACAGAGCTGTGATACCTACAGAGCTGAAGTTGGGCTCGGAAGCTCATAAAGCTTTCTTTATTTCAGTAGGAATAGGAACCAGAACATCATCAGATTCTCACACAAGACCTAAAAGAAAACGAAAACACATCCGCCTCTTATTTCATTCATTCATTCATTCATTCATTCATTCATTCATTCATTATCTTCCGCTTTATCCTCTATTAGGGTTGCAGTGGGCTTCCCCATGCCCATCCAGGGGAGAACGTTTTGGGCGCTGGGCAGATACACCAAGGACAGGACGCCAATCCATCACTGGGCACACACTCACTCACACACACACACACACACTATATGGGGCAATTTAAGGAATTCAATTGACTTGATCCGGGCGGCACGGTGGCTTACTGGTTAGCATGCCTCTCAGCACTAGGGATTCCCGGTTCAAATCTCCATCTGGGTGGAGTTTCTATGTTCTCCCTGTGGCTGCATGGGTTTCCTCCGGGTTCTCCGGTTTCCTCCCACAGTCCAAAAACATGGATCAAGTCAACTGAATTCTCCAAATTGCCCCATATAGAGTGTGTTTGAGTGAGTAAGTGTGTGTGCCCAGTGATGGATTGGTGCCCTGTCCTGGGTGTATCTGCCCAGCACCCGAAATGTTCTCCCCTGGATGGGCATGGGGAACCCCACCGCGACCCTAATATAAGATAAAGCAGGAGATAATGAATGAATGAATGAATTGACTTGATCCATGTTTTTGGACTGTGCCACCGTACCACCCGCCTCTTATTTCACCTAAAATATTTTTTGTTAATGTTGACTACAGTCTGTAAACCTCTATCATAAGCATCAGGGTTTTTTTATTAATGGCTCTGGCGGCACAATGCCATAGTGTTTAGCACATCCGTCTCTCAGCATGTCCGTTTCCAGGTTTGAATCGTGATCTGGGTGGAGTCTCCATGTTCTCCCTATGTCCTCATGGGTTTTCTCCATCTTTCCTCTTACAGTGTCCAAACACATGGAAGGTGATCTAAATTGCCCCTATATATTGTGTGAGTGTGTGAGTGAGTGTGTGCCCAGCGATAGATTGGCGCCCTGTCCTGGGTGTATTTGCCAGGTGCCCGAAATGTTCTCCTCTGGGTGGGCATGGGGAACCCCCTACAACCCTAATAGAGGATGAAGTGAAAGACAATGAGATGATATGAAAAATGAAGGGCCCCATATTACACCCTGTGCAATGTGCGTCACGATGCTCATTGCTATTGATGCTCATACTCCGCTAACAGTCTATTTTTATGCCGTTTACTCACATCCTTTAAATAGCATTGCTGAGTGCGAACAGAAGTTTGAACAGCAATCACACTAATCAGTGGCTTAAATAATTATATTACTGTGATTTTTATTAGAAGGGTGGCACGGTGGCTTAGTGGTTGGCATGTTCTCCTCTCAGCGCTAGGGATTCCTGGTTTGAATCCCAATCTGGGTGGAGTTTCTGGGATCTCCAGTATCCTCCCACAGTCCAAAAATATGGAGCAAGGTCTAATTGAGTTCTCCAAATTGCCCCATATATAGTGTGTCTGTGTGAGTGAGTGTGTGCCCAGTGATAGATTGGTGTATCTGCCCAGCGCCTGAAACTATCTTCCCTGGATGGGTATGGGGAACCCACCCGCGACGCTAATAGAGGATAATTTGGAAGATAATGGATGGATGGATGGATTTTTATTAAAGGCCTGCAGTTTCTCAAGGACCAATAACGCTCTCGAAGTCACGACCAGACAGCTCACTAGAACTTACTTCAAACCTTCGGAAAATTTACTGTCCTGTACACTTCATAGTGGAACTTCGTCTCTGACGCAGCCTTTCAGGTGACGGTCCCTAAGTCATAAGCTGTGACAGAGGCAGCTGGCTGTGTCTGATGTGTGGGAGGCCGGATTAGTGATTTGCAGTCTGCAGTTAAAACAATGTCCTCCAGCTGCCGTATAACAATACAGGCATTTAGGTTGGAGAAAGTGAAAGTGCAGCCCCTCCCTCCTTTGAAAATGTCCAAATCTTGTCCTGGGGTTTCAGGAATGCTCACATGTAATCCATCTGCAACCGTGAGATGAACAGAGATAATCACTACAAACATGCTCTCCTGGAATAAAGAGAATCCCAAATCATGAACAAGGGTGAAGATCTGTGTGTGTGTGTGTGTGTGTGTGTGTGTGTGTGTGTGTGTGTGTGTGTGTGTGTGTGTGTGTGTGTGTGCGTGTGTTCGCATGCCTGCTGATCTTCCATTCACAGAAATCCAGGTCTCACACCGAGCGACGCTTCAGGTCTTCCTGAGATCGGAGTCCAGACTTGCTTCAGGCAGGAAGGAAAAACTAAAAGGGAGGGTTTGACGTTCAGAGGAAGCCATGTCAGCAACACCTCCTCCCAAAAAAACAATGATTTTGGACATTTAGCTCAGCAAAGTGCATATAATAAATCTGAAAGTTTAACGGGTAATGTTTCTCAGTTCTCAGTCGGTACCTTTGGGATGAGAGGGATTCTGCTCAGACGTGACTCTGGAACAGGTCTGAACAGGTCCAGATGTATTACATAAGCAGCTCTGACAATGGAACAGAGGAAACTGGAATGCAGCTTCATGGGAAGGTTTGTGAATTGTGAGAAATGTGCACGATTCAAAATACATGTATAAGATTTGGAAAATGAATGATAAAGCCCTTTGATCGGCTCGGTTTCATTAAAAATCCAAATATATACAGTATTAATTTATGGATTCCTGCATGTTTAGAGCACAAACACGTTCACGAACACATCCACAAGCTGGGGTGAACCAGTATCCCTTTAGTAGCTTAGTAAAGGTCCACCAAAGCTGTCAATGTGGGCCCTTAAGCACGGCCCTTTACCCTAATCACCCTTTGTTCAGACTACTTACACATCACTTTGGATAAAAGTGTCCGTTAAATGACCTCATGTCCATCCATCCATCACCTAATGCTTTATCCTCTACTAAGATTACGGGGGGGTTCCCCATGCCCATCCAAGGGAGAACGTTTCGGGCGCTGGGCAGATAGACCCAGGACAGGGCGCCAATCTATCGCTGGACACACACTCACTCACACAGACACACTCTACATGGGGCAATTTGGAGAATTCAATTCACCTTGATCCGTGTTTTTGGACTGTGGGAAGAAACCGGAGAACCCGGAGGAAACCCATGCGGACACGGGGAGAACATGAAAACTCCACCCAGATTGGGATTCGAACCGGGAATCCCTAGTGCTGAGAAGAGAACATGCTAAACCACTAAGCCACCGTGCCGCTTGACCTCATGTCATGTCATAGAAATCTATAGCTTGAGTAGGAACTTAGGGAGAAAATAGGGAGAACGTGCCAACTTCACACAGACAGAACCCTGTCTGCCTTTTTCCATGATTCAAACCCAGGTACTTTGTTAGGTTGGGTCTTCAGTGAAAAACATATTTCCATGTTTCCATGTTCTCCCCTTGTCAGCGTGGGTTTCCTCCGGGTTCTCCGGTTTCCTCCCACAGTCCAAAAACATGGATCAAGGTCAATTGAGTTCTCCAAAATGCCCCATACAGAGTGTTTGTGTGTGAGAGTGAGTGTGTGTCCAGCGATAGATTGGTGTCCTGTCCTGGGTGTATCTGCCCAGCGCCCGAAACGTTCCACCCTGGATGGGCATGGGGAAACCCCCCCCCCCCACCGCGACCCTAATAGAGGATAAAGTGGAAGATATTGAATAAATGAAATGAATATATATATATTATAAGACCCTGGATGACCTCAAACCAACATTTTGAATGACCATAAGCTACTTAATAATAAATTAAATATAAATAAAATACGTTGCATATTTCGGTGCATGTTTTCTTGTACAGCAGCAAACATACACCTGCGTGTTCTGTCTCAACCTTGACCTTTTCTTTCTTCTCTGCCCCAGAGATTTGGAACAATAGTCCTTCTGCCGCAGCTGTGTTTACCACTTCGGTCTTATTTTCACCTCTCTTCTGCCAGGCTCGCCTTACAGCGAGCACACGGGGCCTTACATACAGGCCTGTGAACACACACACACACACACACACACACACACACTCATATCACCTACCAGAACATGCTGAGCTTCCTGTTGACAGCAGAGATTTTGAAGTAGCCCGTATTACCATAACAAAGCCATGCATCAGTGCTGTCCACATCAGCCAGCAAGCAGGAAGCTGTGTTATTCGGCTCGGAGCGCAAGTTCGTTCAGATCTGACTTGGCACTGAGCTTCAACCATCTCTGGAGGTGGTTTGTTTTTCCAGAAAGTTGGCTGGCATTCTCTCTCTGCGGTAGGCTTTCGCACAGTTTCTGAACCGGTGCCACAGAGGCCCACAGAAGGCTCGCAGAATGCAGAACCCAGTACAGTGTTACTGGAATTTAGCAAGTACAGAAGAAGAGATTGATAGCCGTGGTTTTATTTGCAGTTCTGTGTGAAGGTTTGGCCGCCCCGTACATATTTACATAGTTACATATTTCAATGATTTTCTAATTGAAAAAAGGCAGACAGAGATCAGACATGTGTCTGTTTTAATGTACAGTTACAGTGTATTCTTCACAGTGATGCCAGAGTCGCATGCTGTTGCACTGATACCTGAATATCCATCCATTATCTTCTGCTTTATCCTCTATTAGGGTCGTGGGGGGGTTCCCCATGCCCATCCAGGGGAGAACGTTTCGGGCGCTGGGCAGATACACCCAGGACAGGACGCCAATCTAACACTGGGCACACACTTACTCACACAGACACACTATATATGGGGCAATTTGGAGAACTCAACTGACCTTGATCCATGTTTTTAGGACTGTTGGAGGAAACCAGAAAACCTGGAGGAAACCAACGCAGACACGGGGACAACATGGGAACTCCACCTATGTTGGGATTTGAACCGGGAATCCCTAGCGCTGAGAGGAGAACATGCTAAACCACTAAGTCATCATGTCACCCTTAATATAAACATCCAGCCATTATCTTTATCCTCTATTAGGGTTGCGGGGGGGGGGGGTTCCCCATGCCCATCCAGAGGAGAACATTTCAGGCGCTGGGCAGATACACCCAGGACAGGGCGCCAATCTATTACTGGGCACACACTCACTCACATAGACACACTATATGGGGCAATTTTGGAGAATTCAATTGACCCTGACATTTTGGACTGTGAGAGGAAACCGGAGAACCCGGAGGAAACCCACGTGGACACGGGGAGAACATGGAAACTCCACCCAGATTTTGATTCGAACTGGGAATCCCCAGCGCTGAGAGGAGAACATGCCAACCACTAAGCCACCATGCCGCCCTCATATCTAAATTGAATAAGTAATTGAAACCTAAATGTTCTAAATAAACATCATGTTTACTCATCTCACTCATGAACAAGCTGCTCGATTCAAGAACAATAAAACAGGCAGTTAAACTAAATGTTCCCTCGTAAAGAACAACACAGAACGCTCCGAAAAAATGCCCCGACTGTTCACATTCCCACTATGAGAACCCTCGCTTGTTCCGTTGTTCCAAATCATTTAGTTTACCCAACAAACAATGCAACCCTTTCACCATTCAGCACGCGGAGCCTCCCCAATCCAAGTGTTTTCTTTAGTCTGCACGCCGCCTCCTCAGGTGTCACGACCTTTGCATTACCAAAAGTACCTGCTCATTCAAAGCTCTGTCTCGACATGCACCAGCCCTTTCTCTGCATCATTTGCACTACAGCATCTTCATCAGGATTAAGGCTGACATTTCCTTTCAGACGTTAGTTTGTTCAGAAGAACCTACAGACATGAGAAAGAACCCGACTCTGATGGTGTAACATTTTAATGATTTTAAAACCAAAACAGGGCGGCGCGGTGGCTTAGTGGTTAGCACGTTCTCCTCTCAACGCTAGGGATTCCCGGTTTGAATCCCCATCTTGGGGGAGTTTCCATGTTTTCCCCGTGTCTGCATGGGTTTCCTTCGGGTTCTCCGGTTTCCTCCCACAGTCCAAAAACATGGATCAAGTCAATTGAGTTCTCCAAATTGCCCCATATAGAGTGTGTCTGTGTGAGTGAGTGTGTGCCCAGTGATAGATTGCCCCCCTTGTCCTGGGTGTATCTGCCCAGCGCCCGAAACGTTCTCCCCTGGATGGGCATAGGGAAACCCCCTCTCATGACCCTAATAGAGGATACAGCAGAAGATAATGAATGAATGAATGAATGATTTTAAAACCAAAACATGAGTTTTTTTTAGAATCTTTGATTCACAGGAACACACAAGGAATTTAATCCTGATGTAAAACGTACCTTTTCACTGGAACTTTGTCAGGAATCGTTTATCGCACATAAACCCGTTTACCTGGTTTACTGTGGGGCATTTAGGTAACTGAAAGTAATGCCATGCTGTATGGGGAAAACCTCAGGAAAGACCCAGGAACGTTTGAACGAAGGAAAAACACTGAATTAAATCCTGTCCCTCATTCAAACCGTCACCCAATAGAACTTTTTAGAACTAAATAGAACTAAATAGAAGTGTTTTATTAAAATATATTTGTTCTGTTTGTTATTTATTCATTCATTCATTCATTATCTTCAGCTTTATCCTATATTAGGGTCACGAGGGGGTTTCCCATGCCCACACAGGGGAGAACGTTTCGGGCGCTGGGCAGATAGACCCAGGACAGGACACCAATCTATCGCTGGGCACACACTCACTCACACACACACACACACACACACACACACTCTATATGGGGCAATTTGGAGAAATCTATTGACCTTGATCCATGTTTTTGGACTGTGGGAGGAAACCGAAGAACCCGGAGGAAACCCACGTGGACACGGGGAGAACATGGAAACTCCACCCAGATGGGGATTTGAACGCTGAGAGGAGAACATGCTAACCACTAAGCCACCTGGGTAACTACAAGAAAGGAATTTATTATCAACCCTTAATCATGAATTAATCAGCACGTCCGCCTCTCATCACTGGGGATCCAGTTTCGAATCCCGATCTGGGCGGAGTCTTCATGTCCTTGTGTTTGCATGGGCTACCTCCGGGTTATCCGGTTTCCTCCCACAGCACAAAAACATGGATTCAAGGTGAATTGACTGCTCACATTTGCCTCTATATAGCATGTTTGTCTGTGTGTGCCAAGCACAAACTTTTTCCCATGGATGGACATGGAGGGAACACCCCCTTATCCTGACCTGACCCTAAAAAATTAAGCAGAAGACAATAGATGGATGGAAATATTCACATCATGTACATAAGTCATGACAGTGGGTGATATTGAGGATAAATTTGTCACATGACACATGAAACTAAAAGAGTGATTTTCAGGAAAAGAGTCCTGAGGCCTTTTTAATGTTCTCCACGCGTCTGCATTGATTTTTTCCCATTAGCTTTGTTTTTCTTCCAAGGCGTGCAGATCAGATGAATTCAGATGACTTAGTGACTCTTAGGCCTGAATGTGTACATAAACGTGTTTGTGTGTCTGCCCTCCAATGGACTGGTGGTCTGTCCCACTTATGTAAACGTCCTAATTATGTAAAACTGCATACTAATTAGCAGCACATGCAGGTCCTGACCAATAGAGAACAGAGAACCAACAGGGGACTAACAAAAAACAGAAAACAGATGTTCTACAGTCTGTAATTGTAAAACTACAAAGTCCATTTGTATGGTAAGTGGAGAAAATAGACAATAGAGCAAGAAGGGGGCGTGACCAAACTTTTGGCTGTTACTGTACTTAGTTAGTGTTTAAGGACTTAAATTAAAAAGAGGTTAGGAAGATCAGACTCTTCTTGACTGAACATGCTACCCAACTGCTTGTTCAAGCCCTAGTCCTATCCCGGCTTGATTATTGTAATGTGCTACTTGCCGGTATCCCAGCTTCCACAATCAGACCTCTACAACTAATTCAACACTCTGCAGCCCGACTTGTGTTTAACCCCCAAGTGAACTCCTGTCCCTCCATCACTCATGTCCCTCCACTGGCTCCCTGTAGCTGCTGCATTCAGTACAAGTCACTGACTCTGGCCTACTGAACCATTTCTGGATCTTCTCCGTCCTACCTTCACTCTATCTTTTCAAAATACACTCCGACTCGTTCACTTCGCTCCAGTGATGATGGTCGCCTGGTGGTTCCACCTCACCGAGGAGCTGATTTTCACTCCATGGTGTTCACCACTGCAACATGGTGGAACCATCTTCCCAACTCTGTCTGTAAGGCGGAATCACTAAGCAGTTTTAAGAAACTACTGAAGACACATCTTTTTAACAAATACCTGTTGTAGAAATAAATTAATTAAAAAAAAGGGGGGAGGAACGGTGGCTTAGTGGTTGGCATGTTCTCCCCTCAGCACTAGGGATTCCCGGTTCGAATCCCCATCTGGGTGGAGTTTCCATGTTCTCCCCGTGTCTGTGTGGGTTTCCTCCGGGATCTCCAATTTCCTCCCACAGTCCAAAAACGTGAGTGAGTGCCCAGCGCTAGATTGGCGCCCTGTCCTGGGTGTATCTGCCCAGCGCCCGAAACGTTCTCCTCTGGATGGGCATGGGGAACCCCCCCTCGACCCTAAAAGAGGATAAAGCGGAATATAATGGATGAATGAATGAATGAAAAAAAAGAGGGAGGGGGGCAGCATCAAATAACAATCAGGTTTGATGAATTTACAGTATAGTTGGTTTTCTGCATAACTTTTGACTTGTAATGTTCTCATTTGTAAGTTGCTTTGGGTAAAAGCGTCTGCTAAATGACTAAATGACAATGTAAATGTAAATCTAGGTTAAAAGAAGAGTAAAGAATTGTTTTTATTCAGCTGGTTGGTGCAGATCATAACATCGCCGTTTGAGCCTGAAGAGTCTGAAAAGCGCATTATTGTGATGGAATAAAAAAGCCGTCCTACATAAAGGTCAAAATTACATGTGATAGTCTCAGACTCGAGATGATAACAGCTTACTATTCCTGCACTCCTTCGCTCGGTCTCAGCGCAGCCACATCCCAGAGGCAGCCGTCGCTCGAGCCGTGTTTACTGCAACGTGGCGGGACACATGTTTACTCGTCACATGCTGCGATGCAGGCAGCGTGTTTGCTATCTGGGTTCAGGAGACAGTGAGAGGGTGTGGGAATGAAAAGCGAGGTCTGGTGGAGGGTGTTCTCCCTCAGTTTTCCTCTTTTCCTGAGACAGCCCACACCCTTTGTTTTCCCTGCCAGCTGGACGTACTGTTCCCACATCACCAAAATGAATGTGTGTGTGTGTGTGTGTGTGTGTATGTGTGTGTGTGGTTTCGAGTCCATGCTCTGCTTTCCCCTTCCATTGACTCATACACAACATAGACATCTGTCTGCTGGACGTCCGAGCGAGCGGAATAGAATTACATTCAGTCGGTCGGTCTGCCGCAGAAGTATGCAGTCAACATGGTTCAGGTCAGAACCAAACAGAGGGCGTATTGAGTCGGGGTGAAAGGGCACTGCTCTTGAGGCTCTTGGTGTGTTACTGTAAAAGGAAATCAGTCGCAGCCCATCCTGTTGTTCCTGCATGTTCAGCGGGTTCGGCTTCCAGCACCTGCAGTGACGCTCTAACACACTCCCGTCTGTGCTTAAAGCTCCATCTTAGCATGAACATTACTGCAAGCCAAAACTGTGGGGTCTACAATTTACCCCTATAGTGTTTACTCTCCAACCCACGCTGAGAAAAGTTAATTAACCTTCTCTGACTCTACCAAGCTGAAGATCACCACCATGAGAGAGCAAACCCCAGATCCCAGCAGCACCACCATTAGATCTATCCCTCATAACAATGAGATTTTGTTCCGTCCCTTATCCTCCACCAAATCCTATACTAGGGTGGCGGGATGGTCCATCTAGAGAACGTGCACGGGGCAGATACACCAAAGACAGGGCAATAAACTATCACTGGGCATACACTCACTCACATACACAATGGAGTTATATAGTTTTCAATTGTTAAATACGGCTCACCTGATCATCACACAATCTGTACATGGCTGTCCTACACTGTTGATGCTGAAGGATGAGTCCCCCACTGAGTCTCGGTCCTCACCAGGTTTCTTCCTTAAGATAACAACATAACAGGGAGTTTTTTCTTGCCACTGTCGGTTCAGCTTGCTCTAGGGGTTTATTGGCTGTAAAATAAAAAAAATGTAATGCTGCTTTGTGACAATATAAATAAAATACTTGAACTTAAACTAGACTATACAGTATGGGGCAATTTATAGTAGCCAATTATAGTAGCCATTAACATTACATTACATTTGGTCACTGGCACTGTGGCTTAGTGGTTAGCATGTTCTTCTCTCAGCACTTGGGGTTCCTCCCACAGTCCAAAAACATGGAACAAGTCAGTTGAGTTCTCCAAATTGCCCCATATAGAGTGTGTATGCATGCGTGTCTGTGTGAGTGAGTGAGTGCCCAGTGATAGATTGGCGTCCTGTCCTGGGTGTATCTGCCCAGCACCCGAAACTTTCTCCCCTGGATGGGCATGGGGAACCCCCCCGCGACCCTAACATAGGATAAAGCGGAAGATAATGAATGGATGAATGAATTGAACTAGTCTATACAGTATGGGGAAATTAAAGTAGCCAATTCATCTTAAAAATATGTTGTGGAAACTCAACCCAGATTGGGATTCAAACCTGGACCCCCAGCGCCGAGAGGAGGACGTGGTCGAATGTTGGGAATGAAAGCGTTTCCTTTTCTTTCTCTCAGAACGAGGAAAACGTAAACTTCCCTTGTTAGTGTGCACTTCAACGGCAGACATACCATACGTGCCTCATGCCATTGTTTGTATTTGGTATAAATGAGGACGAAATGATGACGCCGTGGTGTTTGGCTGACCGCTGACCTTTTTAAGGCAACACACGAGGCTTGTACGTTCATTCTGGAACGTTCTTTTTCTCAAATTCCACCATTCAAAACAATAGCAGCTGATAAATAAGGTCAGCGATAGCAACACGGTGACTCACTGTCCTCAGCTTTTCACTTGAAACAGCCTTTAAATGGAAACGTCTATTTCCAGAGGTTTACCCAAGTTGTCAGCTCCTTTCCAGATAACAAGTGCATGAGAACTTACTGGAAAATGAAAAACAAAAGCAAAGCGACATTGTGCCACCAGACAAGTGCCTTTCAGTTAATGGTCCAAACAGCTCTGATGTGTTTGTCAGTGCTCAGGGGTCTGATGAGCTGTACGCATTAAGCAGGGGGTTAGAGGAGCTACCGAATGCTGTACAGAGGGGCTCTATGTCTGAAGGTCAAAGGACCAAGAGGGACTGAGGGGAGACTGACTCACACATACTTACTGGAAAGCAGTGACTCAGTGCCTCCCCCTTTCCCCCCAGCTTATCCATTGTCGACGCCACAGATGGTATAGAGCTCGCTGCTAATGACCTGCAGGTTGTGTTTGCATTGTCCCGTGGAATTTCCCTGGTGTGAATTTTTGTCATTTGATTTCATTTGAGTTTTGCAGAGCTGTAATACAGACCCGAACTCGAGTGGAGAGCATTAGGCGGCTCGCTCAATTCCAAATAAGGATGAGCTAAGTGTGCATGGGTTTACTCTGAAGAAACGGTCATTGATCTGTTGGTGTTTGTAATAAACTGAAACACAGAACCAGAACTTTTAAAATTGCTTAGGGTCCTATTTCAACGATCTTCAGGCGAGCCGTGAAACGAGCCTGATTTAGGGAGTGACGGGAAAATTACGCATTGAAAAAGGCATATACTATTCATCTATTATTCATTCATTCATTATCTCCCACTTTATCCTATATTAGGGTTGCGGGGGAGGGGGGGTTCCCCATGCTCAACCCCTTCATCCATGGGAGAAGGTTTCGGGCGCTGGGCAGATACACCCAGGACAGGACGGCAATCCATCGCTGGGCGTACATACATACACACATTATATGGGGCAATTTGGAGAACTCAATTGACTTGATCCATGTTTTTGGACTGTGGGAGGAAACCAGAGAACCTGGAGGAAACCCATGCGGACACGGGGAGAACATGGAAACTCCACCTAGATGGGGATTCGAACCGGGAATCCCTAGTGCTGAGAGGCGAACGGGCCAACCACTAAGCCACCGTGCCGCCCATCTATTACCTTTCGCTTAATCCCATACTTGGGCGGCACGGTGGCTCAGTCATTAGCATGTTCTCCTCTCAACACTAGGGATTTCCGGTTCGAATCCCAATCTGGGTGGAGTTTCCATGTTCTCCCCGTGTCCGCGTGGGTTTCCTCCGGGTTCTCCGGTTTCCTCCCACAGTCCAAAAACATGGATCAAGATCAATGGAATGCTCTAAATTGCCCCATATAGAGTGTGTGTGAGTGAGTGTGTGCCCAGCAATAGATTGGCACCCAGTCCTGGGTGTATCTGCCCAGTGCCCAAAACGTTCTCCCCTGGATGGGCATGTAGAGGATAAAGCAGAAGATAATGCATAAGTGGAGGGATGAATTAATCTTATACTTGGATCATGGGGGTTCCCCATACCCATCCAGGGGAGAACGTTTTGGGCGCTGGGCAGAAAAACCCAGGACAGGGGGGGCAATCCCCATGACACGCGCAGGGTGTAAAATGGGACCCATAGTGTTTGAAATGAATGTGATGTTTCTTATTTTTACAGCTGAAAGAAACACATTCATTTTCTAACCGACAAACAACAATAAATTGTAGATACACAATATTAAGTACATCACACTGTGATTGATCTGAGCCGGATTCCAGGCATGAGCACAGTGAGTGGGACCTACCTGAGGACCACACTCAAGCTCAAGTCCATCCGGATGCCTCTTATAAAATCATTCAGGTGCCTTTTGGCGAGTGTGGGCGAATTGCGAAGCCTCATCGGGAGATTTATTCGTGTGCGGGAGCTGAAGGGGCTCGGCTCAAAATGCAGTCCACCCACAGCTTGTGTCAGCATCACTTGTTAACAGCTCTGTGGTGTTTACATGATTCAGCGCTTATGTAACAAACTCCCACCATTCCACGGACTAATATAGTGACCACACCTACAGCTCATAGAAACATTATGTTGAGATAGTGTAATGGCTCTGATGTGGAGGTTGACCTCACGCTGGAAGAACAACAAGCCCGGCATTATTTTCCGTCCAGTGCGAGCTGGTTAGTGCTGGTCTGCGGCTGTACGGTGCTGGACAGGAACATAGTCGATCCTGAAAGTTTAACAAGCTACGTGGCCAGAACCATGTGGACCATACTCCTAATTACAGGGTTTACACAGGACCGGTCGATTTCATGGAGGGGTTCTGTTCAAAGCAACATCATACAACATTGTGGCACATTTCTTAAAACATTTCTTTATGCATAATTAATAACTTCTTAATTTTTATTCATTCATTCATTCATTCATTATCTTCTGCTTTATCCTCTATTAGGGTCGCGGTGGGGTTCCCCATGCCCATCCAGGGGAGAACGTCTCGGGCGCTGGGCAGATAGACCCAGGACAGGGTGCCAATCCATCGCTGGGCACACACTCACTCACACAGACACACACTATAGGGGCAATTTTGAGAATTCAATTAACTTGTTTAATGTTTTTGGACTGTGGGAGGAAACCGGAGAACCCGGAGGAAACCCACGCAGACACGGGGAGAACATGGAAACTCCACCCAGATGGGGATTCGAACCGGGAATCCCTAGCGCTGAGAGGCGAACGTGCTGACCACTAAGCCACCGTGCCTCTTAATTTTTAAAAAGAAAAAAAATTTTTTCATAGCTAACAGCAGTGTTGAAAGAGCACCAAGCTCTTAAAGGGAACGGCAAGTGGCACGCTGATTGGTTTATTACTCGTGATGCCCGCACACACCCACAAATTCATCATGATAGCAAAGACACACTGACACGTCCTAAATCAAGCTGCAGGGTGTGCGGTTGATTGCTCACATCTTGATCCATGTTTTTGGACTGTGGGAGGAAACCGGAGAACCCGGAGGAAACCCACGCGGACACGGGGAGAACATGGAAACTCCACCCCAATTGAGATTCGAACTGGGAATCCCTAGTGCTGAGAGGAGAACATGCTGATCACTAAGCCACCGTGCCGCCCAAGTATGGGATTAAGCGGAAGGTAATAGATGGATAGTGTATGCCTTTTACAATAGAATAGAATAGTATTAAAACTTAAAATGCTGTTTCAAGCTTTAATTATTGAGATTCAATGCTTTTTATTCTTCAGTATGATGTTCTCGACGTTCTGCGTTATTAATTCTGGGGAACTGAATCAAATTGCGCGTATTAATTTGACTCAGATGCAACCGAGTAACAGATGCAAGCCAAATGGGTGCTCACTCATCGCCTGTGGGTGTTTCTGAATTTAAGCCGACCTTTAGTTGCTATGGTTTCGCTGATGCCAAGCAAATGCCAAGACAATATGGCACCTTTCAAAAGCCAGAAACAAAAGAATGTATATGAAAAGAAGAACACAATCACTCCTCTCCCCTTCACATGAGCTACTATTACCAAATGCACATTTTACATGTCAACTTCAGAAAGACACTAGTGTCCACACTACGTCCCCATACAGTAGCTCCAACGTGTCCGTGTACTTTTAGCTGTAAAACAAACAATAACGTTGCCGCTCCATCAACAACAATCAGAATGTTTTCCTATCGGAAATCTTTTCTTCATTATCCCCGCAGAGGGAAATAAAGAAGTCAGAGAACAAGTCAGAACCCACGATGTGGAACGCAGCCTCCGTGTTTGGAGGCGTTTCATTGTTTCTAATGGGTTTTTAAAAGCACTGCAACATTTCTGAGTCGTCTGCGTCTGAACCGAATGTGACATTACAGTGAGTCACCATTTGGCAATTTTTCTGCTTTCGAAAGATCAAAAAATGTTTCTACTTGAAATGTGATTATGTAAAAGAAAGCTGCAGGCCGTTTTTATACTGATCAATCATTCACATGAGTCTGATAGTACTGTCATTATAAATGGTATTCCAGCAATATAACTGTGTTGGTGTTTCATCTCATCTCATTATCTTCTGCTCAAAACTATACTATGATCATGGAGGGTTTCCCCATGCCCATCCAGGGGAGAACATTACGGACCTGGGGTAGATACACACTCACCCACACAGACACACTATATGGGGGCAATTGAAAGTAAAGTGATCTGTTTTGCCCACAGTGCTTACACACAGGGGAATTTGTCCCTCACATTTAACCCGTCCATGTAGTAAAAACACGCGCACACACACACACACACACACACACATACACACACTGGTGAGGTGAGAGTGGTGGGCAGCCCTGTAAACAGTGCCTGGGGAGCAAGGTTCCTTGCCTAAGGGCACTTTAGCCAGGGTACTTGGTGGGACTAGAATTTGAATGTAGGCGGCTGTACAGTGTTCTAATTCTGAAATACAAAGCCACAAACTGGAAGGTCAGTGTCAAAGAAAAACTGGTGAAACCTTGTGAGGACCGAGGCTCATTAGGAGAGTGTACAGTTTGTGAAATGGTCAGGTGTCTGGTAATATTTTTACTGTGGTATGATTGGTAAAAAATTTTAATTTGTCATCATAATTTTGAAAGTTTGGGTCTTTTCATTTATTCAGTCATTTATTATCTTTCACTTTATCCGCTATTAGGGTCACGGGGGGGGGGGGGGTTCCCATGTCCATCCAGGCGAGAAAGTTTCGGGTGCTGGGCAGATACACCCAGGACAGGGCGCCAATCTATCGCTGGGCAGACACTCACTCACACAGACACACTCTCACACTCTATATGGGGCAATTTGGAGAATTCAATTCACTTGATCCATGTTTTTGGACTGTGGGAGGAAACCGGAGAACCCAGAGGAAACCCACACGGACACGGGGAGAACATGGAAACTCCACCCAGATGGGGATTCAAACCGGGAATCCCTAGCACTGAGAGGAGAACATGCTAACCACTAAGCCACCGTGCTGCCCTTTTAATGTTTTAGAATCATAAATTTATAATAAAAAAGTGAAATAGCAGTATAACACTGAAAGTGTGAGTTCATTCTGCATTTCAAATATCATTGAAACCAGCCTACAGTCAGGCCACTGCCTGATGTTATCTCCTTGTATTTCGCTTTACACTTTAACAAAAGAACATGCAAAACACCCAGACAACAAAAAGCACCTCTGAATAAATGTATACCTCAGAAGTGTTTCATGCTTCCAAAGTTACATTCACACCCAAAACACAGGAAACTATTGAGCTTTCTTTATCATTAATGTCTCAGCCTTGCATTGTTCACACCTTACGGGCTTCACACAGTAATGCAAGCATTCACACTTACCACCAAAGTCTCTGTGCACGTTTCATCATGTGGAACAATTGCAGTATACAGAGGATTTGTAACAACATTGAACTTCACTCCAGACTACATTCCTTGTAGTGACTGCCTCCTTAATTAGGTGCATTACAAGAGCAAAGAACGAGTTTCCTCATTGGCACGCAGAGCTTAAAATCTTTCTTTTAATGTGTGAATATTTTCTAGACGTTCTGCTGTTACCTTCACACAATTATAATCCACCCACATCAGGAGGAGTCAGTGTCTCTGGCCTTTGAAATTTAATGTAATGTAACCTGAAAGACTGGGTGGAGTTTCCATGTGCTCTCCGTGTCCGTGTGAGTTTCCTCCGGGTTCTTTGGTTTCCTCCCACAGTCCAAAAACATGGATCAAGTCAATCGAATTCTCTAAATTGCCCCATATAGAGTGTGTCTGTGTGTGTCCAGCGATAGATTGGCATCCTGTCCTGGGTGTATCTGCCCAGCGCCCGAAACATTCTCCCCTGGAGGGCATGGGAAACTCCCCCCTCGCGACCCTAATATAGGATAAAGCAGAAGATAATAGATGGATGAATGGAACCTGAAAGAATGTTTCAGTTTGCAAAGGTTTTATATGTTCTTTTTATATGTTCATTTATTACATCCAATAATAACAGTGACCATTTTATTTATTGTTAATGCCCCTTAACATTAGTCTAGAAGGAAATCAGTAAATGCTAAATAAGAGCAGTAATTTAAAAACAAGGTGAATCCTAAAACAACAGCCCAAAATTTCCTTTTCCTTTTCGTTTTTTCGTCACTGTTTTAATCCAGTCATATAATTATGTGTCTTCAATGAGAGAGCTTCGGTCTCAGCCTCTTTCTAAAGACCTGTGAACGGTTCTTGAGTTTCTGTATTGGACTTTCACTCTGTTAGCGATTTATTAACTAATCCATTTAGATCAGTATCGTTGTGTTTGGCACCAGCTGTTTAAAATCATGTAATCATCAGGGGAGAACGTTTCGGGCGCCGGGCAAATACACCCAGGACAGGGCACCAACCTGTCGCTTGGCATACACTCACTCACACAAACATACTCTATCTGGGGCAATTTGGAGAACTCAATTGACCTTGATCCATGTTTTTGGACTGTGGGAGGAAACCGGAGAACCTGGAGGAACCCCACACGGACCCGGATTCTGGATTCCCCAGCGCTGAAAGGAGAACATGCCAACCACTAACCCACCATGCCTCCCCACAGTTTAAATCCTGCTTTCATACGGAACTGACAGCGACGTGGGGGGGGGGATGTAGTGCATCTTGATAGTGTACACTTTAAAGTGCACCATCACCAGAAGTTCCTAGTCCAAAAATAAACAACCTTTTGCCAAACTCCCACTCCAGTGTTTTGAACGTTGACGGACTCCTAGCTGGCCAATCAGGTGTCTGGATGTGCGGACTCCTTCGTTTCTCTCTCCGCCGATTGGACCTCGCCTCGGTTCGTGGGCGGGGCCTGGTTTCCCGGGATTCCTCTTAACGCTTCCCACAGCCGCTGCCTCTGAAACTCTAGATTTTGGGCTGCGAGGCTGAACAATGGAAGTTCCCGAACACCGCGCTTAACTCACCGAGACGCGCAGCGCACGCACGCTCCGCCGACTCTCTGCACTCTCTTTCAAAGCGAAGGATTTTAAAATCGACGTCGAGAATCGATATCGAATCTTCAGCTTCGATCGTTCGATTTCGATCCAACCTGTTTGTTCGATCTTTGGAGCTCCGTGCGTCACTTTTCCTCGCTTGCTGTAAGTTCATACTTTTATTATTTTATTTTGTTTTCGGTTTTTTTTTTGCATGTAAAATCAAACTCCCCGAGTCGTGCCTGCGACATTTAAACAATTGCAAGGGTTGTGACGTCACATCACCTTGTTTACCGAATGCTGTAGTTTCGTTAATGAAGGGTGTAATTGTACCTGCGTTAAACCCGGATTATATAACTGGATTACGTGCTTTGCTTCGTTTCGACTTTGTAACAGCTCATAATAAATTATACCGGCTCTAAAACAATAAAAAAAACAAGCTGTGCGTTTATTTATAGAGCAATTTGCATGTTTTTATTTGTATATGCGTAGTATTAAGTCACGTGACCGCTGAGGACTTAAGGCTGTTTACACCTGAGCGTGTAAATAGTTTTAGCTTAGATTTATTTATATTGATTATATATATATATATATATATATATATATATATATATATATATATATATATATATATATAGTGTGTGTATACATTTTATATATATATAATGTGTGTGTAAATTCACATATTGTATTTATACCTTGTACTACATTGTAACTTGTACTGTTATGTTATATTTAGCACAATAGATAATTGTTTACATCCTATTACCTTTGCAAATCCACTAAACACTAACAAGATTGTGTTTAATACTCAGGGGATGTTATATAGGTTAGCAGCATTAGGGTTTTTGGTTTAAAATGCAATTGCACCAAACTGTGTGCTATGTTTATTTTCTGACTCATAAATGCATTAAAAATGAGGTTTGATTGGTTTAATTAATTCATAAAGCCTTCAGTGATTGATGTATGATGAATAGAATGCAATCAGGGTTCCAATCAAGAGCATATTGGGCTTATAATAAAGTGCTTTGGATAGTTTTGCACACAAGTCAAATTTAGGAAGTTAGAACGTAGTATTTCTGTGGTTCTTAAGGGTTTTTCTTTAATCCTATCCAGCGATGCGTTATAAATGATGCCTTTTCTAATGAGGGACTCGTACACAGTTGGTTTCCTAATGCACAGCAGCTGAGTTTAATAGAGCCGTCATGTTTTGATGCCTTTAACAGGTTAAACAAACGTTTTGGATTTAATCTGTGTTGTTTTTCACAGCTTTCAGTGTGTGTCCTTTTCTCACAAAAGTGGCGTCTTAATCAGTTGCTTGCTTTGATAAGAGTCGGGTTGTGGTTTTTCGGACTTTCTAGCGCTTCTCAAACCTGTTTTTGTCTCTCTTGACTTCCAGTTACCCCGGATGAGTCAGTCTGTCAGTCATTACAGGAGGGGTATTTAGTCTGTCTGGCTCCTGGCTTTGTTTTTATGCTGGCCCAAGCAGTTTTTCTACGTCTTTCGTATCGGGTTATGCTCAGATAAGAATGTGGCGTTTTTTTTTTTAATATTGATTGATGGGAGTGTGCATTGCTATTTGTTCCCTGAACGTTTTAGTCTCTCTTAACTTACCCCAGCCATCAGATTAATATACATGAGCTCAGCAGGTCAGGTATGTGGTTGGGAAATGGCTCTGCTACCTGAAGTTTTACATTAACATTAAGGAGACTGGTCTGGTTAAGGATTAACACAGAAGTGTTAGAGTCGTAAGCACGGTTTGTGATGTGCAGTTTGTACTCGATGTTGGATGATATTAACAGTTTGAACTGGAGACGTGAGGGATATCATGTAGGTTAATAAAGTACATTTACATTTGATCATTTATTGGATGCTTTTATCCAAAGCAACTTACAAGGTGAGCACAGGGTTCATCACAACATCACTGGAGCAATGAGGGTTAAGCGTCTTGCTCAAGGACCCACACTGGTAACTTCAGTGGACCTGGGATTTGAACCACCAACCTTCAGATTGATAGCCCAACACCCTGACCACTGAACCACCACACCCTCGAAATAATAAATTAATACAACAAACTCACGTTTGAAAATAGATATATAGAGTAATATCCCCTATTGTTGCCTTGTCTTGATGACTGTAAATGTTTATTTAGGTGTAATTGGAGGACTCTTGTTTTTTTTTGGGGGGGGGGGGGGGGCCTTGAAAAAAACACACACACACACACATGCCTGAAGCGCTGGGCAGCCTGATACACCATATCCAGGGAGCAATTGGGTTTAGTTACCCTGCCCAAGGGCACTTCAGCCATAGCACTTGGTAGAACAGAGAATCAAACCAGTGAGCTTCAGGTCGCAAGGTTGGTTGCTTAACCACAAGCCCCCGTCATGTATGTCAAATGTTGTGGTTACACACACACACACACACACACACACACACACACTTATAAGAAGATTACCCTGAATGCCTCTCCAAACTGGAAAAACTTTTTTTTTTTTTTTAAGTTTATTTGAAATTAATATTTGGCCAACTAATAATGTAAAGTTGGAAATTCGGAGCAGAACACACGGCTCCCTAAAACATTTCCAGAATATGAAGTCTTACTGTTGATTCAGAGCAGAGCCGCTGTGGCTGCTGACCGCTAAAAAGACTTTCACTCGGGTTCTTCCTCCCGCAGACCCTGCGGTGTTTGGTTTCTCGTAATGACACATGCATGATAAATTCAGTAGATAGTTACGCTTAAACTCTGTAGTATCGCCATAAATCAATGGCAGTGAAGAATTCCGAATCCCTGAGCAGTTTTAAAAGCAAGTACAGGAAGCACGGGCCATTACAGCAACGTTCCAGTGAGGTTCCCGATCGCCAGACGGCCTGTGATGTGTATTGACAGATGGTAATTTCTCCCTCAGGACCCAGGATGCCGCAGACGACGCCGTTCGCAGCCAAGTTCCCCCAAAACCCCTACCCCGGAGGTCACACCCGTTACAAACCTGTGGAGGAGAGCTACACCGGGTTAAACTTTAACGATAATAACCTGGTATCCGGTTCACTGGAGGCCCTCATACAGTACCTCGTTCCCACCGTGGACTATTACCCCGATGTAAGAACTCACATTCCTCATATTCCTCGTATGCATTTCTTTTCAGCCGGTTTCAGTCTGGTGTGATTCGTGCTCTCTGCTCAGTAGTGGGGCTTAAGGAGAATAAACGTCGAACAATAAAAGGTTTGAAGTGGATTATTACTCTGTAACCGAGCTGTTTTTTTTTTTTAATTATTATTTTCTTTTCAGAGGTCATACATCTTCACCTTCCTGCTCAGCTCACGGCTCTTCCTGCACCCCTATGAGCTCATGTCCAAAGTGTGCTACCTGTGTGTGGAGCACCACCGGGTCGGCAACCCACAGATCGATAAGGTATATAAGAGAAACACAATAATGATGGAAATGTTTTTAAAATCATGGTTACAGACAACAGATCATATTCTCACAAACTGATAGTTATCAATCTTATTAAATAGATTTGCAGGTTTATATTTTTATATTTTATATTTTAGTGTAGTATCGCAATTAATTAAAAAAAATATATATATATAGTGGTGTTAATTAAAAAAGAAATAAAATAGAATAAAGTGGAATATGGGTGGCACGGTGGCTTAGTGGTTAACATGTTCTTCTCTCAGCGCTAGGGATTCCCGGTTCGAATCCCCATCTGGGTGGAGTTTACATGTTCTCCCCGTGTCCGCATGGGTTTCCTCCCACAGTCCAAAAACATGGATCAAGTCAATTGAGTTCTCCAAATTGCCCCATATAGAGTGTTTGTGTGTGTGTGTGTGTGTGAGTGAGTGTGTGCCCAGTGATAGATTGGCACCCTGTCCTGGGTGTATCTGCCCAGCGCCCGAAACGTTCTCCCCTGGATGGGCATGGGGAACCCCCCCACAACCCTAATAGAGGATAAAGCAGAAGATAATGGATGGATGGAAAGTGGAAGAGGGTGTGGTTTGGGTGTTGGGCTTAAGGTTGGGGGTTCAAATCCCAGATTTGCAGAAGTTGGGTCCTTGAGCAAGGCTCTTAACCCTTGTTGTTCAGGGGGGCTGTGTCTTGGCTGTCCCTGTTCCCCAAAAAGTTTCATACTATGTTTTGAGCATAATTACAAATGAATTTGTTTGCATTATGTTTAATTAGTTAATACATTTTCTACATGCTGGTGCTTTTAATACAATGATGAGACATAAGAGCTGATGATACTGATGATGCTGTACGGTAACTTGTGTGTCATTTAGTTGTAACCATCCTGACCCAACCATGCATTCTGTATCTTTACAATTGTCAATGAAAGGATCCAATTAAATTTAAAGGTGTTTTTATTGTTTGGACCTAATTTCACACCACTTATTTTAACAGAAGCGGATCCGGGACATCGCTCCAAAAATCGTGCAGCTGCTCACGGAATGGACGGAGACGTTTCCGTACGACTTCAGGGAAGAGCGCATGATGCGCAGCCTCAAAGAGATGACACACAGACTGGCCTTCGGCGACGAGGTCAGTATCGGCTC
>JAFMOD010000532.1:125054-135185 GCA_019802435.1 Corydoras maculifer
GGGCTGAATAATTTTGCACATCGCACTTTTCAGTTTTTTATTTGTAAAAAAATTGTTGATTCATGTATAACTTTCATTCCACTTCACAATTGTATACCACTTTGTGTTGGTCTTTCACATTAAATTCCAGTGAAATATATTTATGTTTGTGGTTGTAATGTGACAAAATATGGCAAAGTTCAAGGGGTATGAATACTTTTGCAACCCACTGTATATTACATATACTTGTAATCTTTGGTTGTGGAGTCCAGATGGTTTGGGTTTAGAACACAGGGTCAGCCTTGATGCAGCGCCCCCTAGTGCAATGAGAGTTGTGGTCATGATCCACATTGGTAACTTCAGTGAACCTTGGATTCGAACCCACAAGCTTCAGATTGAGAGCCCAACACCCAAACCAATGTAAACCCCATGTACTTATGTACTGTTATAGAGATGCATGATGGGTATAAATGAGTGTGCACATCTGGACTAACCTGTTCTGTGTTCCGTAGTTGTCTCGGAGAGCCATGCAGCGTCTGATCCAGCGGCTCCTGCGCAAGCTCACCATCCTGGGGCAGTACGAAGAGTCGCTGGTGACGTCCAGCACGTCGCCGCCGACCCCGACAGAAAAACCCAGCATGCTGAAGGCTAAGCCGCACGTGGTGCGGAGGGAGGAGTGCATCCTGAACGTCTGCGATGACCCGTTCATCCTCGCGCAGCAGCTCACCCACATTGAAATGGTACCTTTAACCGTCAGATTACACCCCAGTTACCTACAAATATTCCCTGACTGAATCCATAAACCTCGTCTGGGCTTTCCTCTCCTTCTCCTGATTTTGATCTCCATCCTCAGCGTTCTTCTGCCTAAATAACTCATTATGCTTCAAACCACCTTGTTTTCTCATCTCCAGTAGAACTGTTCTTCTACCTATATTGTATTCATATCATCTTCTGCCTAATTGTAAACTGGGAAAGGGAACTGGGAAAAAATCGTATTATATCATATTAATATGAAGTTTAGTGGCAGCACGGTGGCTTAGTGGTTGGCATGTTCTCCTCTCAGTGCTAGGGATTCCCGTTTCGAATCCCCATCTGGGTGGAGTTTCCATATTCTCACTGTGTCTGTGTGGGTTTTCCTCCGGGTTCTCCGGTTTCCTCCCACATTCCAAAAAACATGGATCAAGTCAATTGAGTTCTCCAAATGTAGAGTTGCCCCATATAGAGTGTGTCTGTGTGAGTGAGTGTGTGCCCAGTGATAGATTGGCGCCCTGTCCTGGGTGTATCTGCCCAGCGCCCAAAACGTTCTCCACTGGATGACCCCCCCCCCCCCGCTTCGCGACCCTAACAGAGGATAAAGAGGAAGATAATGAATGAATATAAGTTTAATGAGTTTTAACACCTAGCCCTCATCAATCCAATGCTTTTCCAGTTTAAATACGGTTCTTCATGAGGTTCCACGTTAAGCTTGTTTTATTGTTTGGAAAAATCGTAAAATGGAAAAAAATTCGCATATTCAACTTTTGTTTCTATGAGTAGACTGAAGGCTGTATTTTTTTATTTTTTATTTATTTATTTTTTTTTATTTTAATTTTTTTGCATGTTGCGTATCTGTTGATTCCATTGATACTGAATTCACTTTCTCTCTTCAGGAGAAACTGAGTTACATCGGTCCCGAGGAGTTCGTCCAGGCCTTTGTTCAGAAAAGGCTTTCTGATAACCATAAGGTGAGCCTTTCACCCAGACGCTGAAATCCCACGTTGCGTAATCGCATGAATCGCACCGGCTGTGACTCACTCTGATTCCATCATCACCGCATCCCACATGATCTGACGAACAGCACCGAGCCGATCACAACAACACTGCACTTCTGCTTTATTGTTCACTCATTGTCGTATTCGCTTTTTCGTCACAGAGTTTCTTCGGCAAAAGGCGAGTCAGCAACCTGGAGGCGTACGTCGAGTGGTTCAACCGGCTCAGCTACCTGGTGGCCACAGAAATCTGCCTGGTGAGCGTTTACTCTGGCATTCTGGGAAAGCGCGCCGCTAAGCGGAGGATGTTTACAGTCAGAGCCGCAGCGCCGCGCTTGTATTTCACAGCTGTTAGAAATTTAGACTGAGGCGGGATTCTCAACAGCAGGGCAAAATTTGAAATGGGTTCTGGGTATTTAGCGCTTGTCAGCAGATCCCCGAAATCTCCTTCTCGTTTGTAAACGGCACGCTGCCCTCTTGTGTCCGTTTCAGCCTGTGAAGAAGAAGCACCGAGCTCGGGTTCTGGAGTTCTTCATCGACGTTGCTCGCGAATGCTTCAACATCGGGAATTTCAACTCGCTCATGGCGATAATCAGTAAGTCGTCGTCTGATCGACGAGAAACACGGAGCCAAGTGTCCGAGCGTATTAAAAACCTCTTTCTCTTCTGATTCCACCAGCCGGGATGAACATGAGTCCTGTGTCCAGGCTGAAAAGGACATGGAGCAAAGTCAACACGGAGAAGTTTGAGATCCTGGAGGTGAGACATTGCAAGACAAAAAGAAGCCATAATGTTCACATATGGATTTTTTCTTTTTTTTTAAATAGAAGATTAATTCGTGTTTTTTTTTATTGTAGCATCAAACAGATCCTTCCAACAACTTCTACAGCTACCGAACCGCCCTGCGAGGAGCCACCCAGAGGTCTGCGACGGCTCACACTACCAGAGAAAAGGTGCTTTAACACAACAGAGATACTGATCACGAGAAAAATCAGGATTTGGGATTCGAGAATTTTAAAGGTCCTAGTATCGAACCTCACGTATTAAAATTCCTCCACGTCTCTCTTTCAGATCGTCATTCCTTTCTTCAGCCTGTTCATTAAAGACCTGTATTTCCTAAACGAGGCCTGTGCCAGTCGACTTCCCAATGGACACATCAATTTTGAGGTATGTTTGCTGCAAAGATAGAATTAATAAGCAATTATATCCATCTGCATTGCTTTTGTTTTGAAGACAACTTCATTTTTTATGTATGAATACAAGTTAGAAATAAGATCTGGGTAAACCTTTTATAAGATCAGGAAAGCTTCATGTGATAATCACAAGGCTACAACTGGTTAGTGTACAGAGTGCATGGAGTTGCCTGACTGATTCACATCCCTAAACTTAGCTCCATTAAACCTCCCATTGAGCTGAACAGGGACATCCTAAGGGCCAGATGTGGCCCTGGGGCCGTAAAATGCCCTGTTCTGCAGTTTTAACCCATATGCCATTCTCTATGATTCTTGTTCGTCTTTGAAGAAGAAAGGCAAACCATGTATTAGCGTGCAAAATGATGTAACAATTTAAAGGATTTGTTTCAGCTGGTGGCTTAGTGCTTAGCACGTTCGCCTCTCAGCACTAGGGATTTCCGGTTCGAATCCCCATCTGGGTTGGGTTTTCATGTTCTCCCCGTGTCCGTGTGGGTTTCCTCCAGGTTCTCTGGTTTCCTCCTACAGTACAAAAACAAGTCAAATGAGTTCTCCAAATTGCCCCATGGAGAGTGTGTCTGTGTGAGTGTGTGCCCAGTGATAGATTGGCGCCCTGTTCTGGGTGCGTTCTCCCCTGGATGGGCATGGGGAACCCCCCCCTGTGACCCTAATGGAGGATAAAGCGGAAGATTATGAATGAATGTTTCAGCTGGTTGATTTTTAACCTACACATTTACCATCCGCCTACATAACTATACTTTTTTTAAATTAAAATTAAGATTATTTTCTATGTTGGCTATGTGCTGGTTATGACACCCGCATATCTTAATGAATCATGAATATTAAGTTGCTACTCATCTTATGTTCCAGAAATTCTGGGAGTTGGCGAAACAAGTGAGTGAGTTTCTGGCCTGGAGGCAAGTGACGTGCCCCTTCGAGAGGGACCGAAAGGCCATGCAGTACCTCATCAGCATCTCTGTCTTCAGCGATGACGGTGAGGGTTCCGTCTTCAGTTGTAGTTTACTTTCAGTGTGATGGAACCGTATGTCTGGTTTTCTGGGTTCACCCAGCAGCTCTGCTCATCATTCTGTATGATTCTGTTTCAGAACTGCAGCTGGCCTCCTATGAGAGCGAAGGACCGGAGAACAACCTGGAGAGAGACACGCGTCGTTCTCTCAGGTGAGGACTCGGAACACAGATTTATTCTGTATTCGAGCTTTAAGCCTTCAGTACCGGTCATAAGGACACAACGCCTCTCTTTCGCTCTTATTCTCCATGTTCTCTGTTGCACTTCCTATAATGATGGACTTTGTAGTTCTACAATTCCATTTCTTTGTGTGTGTCTGCAGTACATAGTGCATTCTGTTCTCTAATAGCCAGAACCCCAACAGTACCACCACAGAGCAGGGATTATTTGGTCGGTGTATTTAATTTCTGCTATTTTCTCATGTTGGTTGTATTATTCGTTGCAGGTCATCACTCAGCAGGATGTGAATGCTGACTGAACCGGAATGAAGTTGAAACAGTGTTCTTACGCAGACGCCGTACCTATGAAGAACTTTCTTTGTGTCTATTTTTGTCGTGTAAATATCTGTCCTCCACCGAATGAGACTGGATTCTCATTACAGAACCATTTTGTGTACAAAGTCAGGATTATGTTGTGTACCTCATACAAAGCAGTTTGAGTAAGCTGAGTAACGTGGAACTGTGTTATAGAAATATATTCTTCAGATGAAAGAACGTCACTGGTTGACCTCTTCCTTTACATCATCTAAGCTACTTTTTGTACTGAATTAAATTGTATTTTTACCGTGGCAGAGTTGTTAATGTAGATGTTTTGTGTGTTTTATTGACCTTCTGTACAAAGTCAGAATATCACATTATAAAGAAAGTCTAACTTGTGAAATGTGTCTTGTTTGATTTTGGACTCTGGACTTGTATGGTCCATTACTGCTTTTATTATTATAGGATCTGGCGACACGGTGGCTTAGTGGTTGGCATGTTCTCTCAGCGCTGGGGATTCTGGGTTCGAATCCTCATCTGGGTGGAGTTTCAATGTTCTCCCTGTGTCCGCTTTCCTCCCACAGTCCAAAAAGATGGATCAAGTCAATTGAGTTCTCCAAATTGCCCCATATAGAGTGTGTCTGTGTGAGTGAGTGTGTGTCCTGTGATAGATTGGTGTCCTGTCCTGGGTCTATCTGCCCAGCGCCCGAAACGTGACTCTAACATAGGATAAAGTGGAAGATAATGAATGAATGAGTTATAGGATCTATGACAAAGAATTAGACAGTTGTCTTAATAAATATGCAGTTGTAGTTTTCGAAGTAACACACGGGCGCTCAACATTTTCTCACTTCATTATAGTTGGGTGTGCCCAGTTTTTAAGCTTATGTTTTTCTTCAAGGTAGAACACAAAAGCATTTAAAGAGTTAAACATGAAGTGACTTGTTCATCTTTGCAGAAGAAATGCAAACCATGTATTAGCATGCAAATAAGTGTACAACCTCAAAATGATGTGACAAAAGGATCATGTGAGAAACCAAAGAAACATTCATTCATTATCTTCCGCTTTAACCTATATTATGATCGCGGGGGGGTTTTCCCATGCCCAACCAGGGGAGAACGTTTCGGGCGCTGGGCAGATACACCCAGGACGGTGCCAATCCATCGCTGGGCACACACTCACTCACACAGACATGCATGCATACACACTCTATATGGGGCAATTTGGAGAACTCCGTTGACTTGATCCATGTTTTTGGACTGTGGGAGTTCCTCAACCTCTTCAAGGTTGAACACAAAAGCATTTCAAGAGTTAAACATGAAGTGACTTGTTCATCTTTGCAGAAGAAATGCAAACCATGTATTAGCGAGCAAATAAGTGAACGACCTCAAAATGATGTGACAATTTAAAGGATCATGTGAGAAACCAAAGAAACATACACAACAAAAATAAATTTAAACGTGCTTATGCACCACAACGTGATGTGCCATGAATCAATCTGAGGCCCGATGTACTAAATACAGGCACGACTTCAGTCATCATGCAAATGCAACCCAAAATAGAAAGTCTGGAACGGAACATCCGTATGGTTTTCCCACTACAAACAGGATGTCTGATTGTTGAATAAAAAAAGTTTTCCAGAAAATACAGGTCGCCTCCTGACGGTAGCGTGGAAGAAGGAAATGGCCACTTACCGTTCACTGCAATCGGCCGCGTGTAAAACTAACCAGGCTGCTGATGAGTCAGCTGATGTTATTACAGCAAAGATTTGGCAAACAGCAGACACGAACGATCTTATCAGGGTTGAGTCTGGTTTATCTAATCTTTAAAGCACTGGTGATTTTACTGTAACACATAACACTGTATGGCTAAGCTTAAGACTGTTCTGTGATGTTCCCGAGGGCTCAGTTCTATTATTTTACTATTGTTGGATTAAAAAAAATAAATATAGACATTACAAAACAAAAGCTGGAACCTGATGCAGGTTTTCTTATCAAAAACCGCCTGTTCCTGCAGTTTCCTTCTTTACATCATCAGGAAGATCAGACTCTTCTTGACTGAACATGCCACCCAACTGCTTGTTCAAGCCCTAGTCCTATCCCGGCTTGATTATTGTAATGCGCTACTTGCCGGTATCCCAGCTTCCACAATCAGACCTCTACAACTAATTCAACACTCTGCAGCCCGACTTGTGTTTAACCCCCAAGTGAACTCCTGTCCCTCCATCACTCATGTCCCTCCACTGGCTCCCTGTAGCTGCTGCATTCAGTACAAGTCACTGACTCTGGCCTACTGAACCATTTCTGGATCTTCCCCCTCCTTCACTCTATCTTTTCAAAATACACTCCGACCCGTTCACTTCGCTCCAGTGATGATGGTCGCCTGGTGGTTCCACCTCACCGAGGAGCTGATTCTCACTCCGTGGTGTTCACCACTGCAACATGGTGGAACCATCTTCCCAACTCTGTCTGTAAGGCGGAATCACTAAACAGTTTTAAGAAACTACTGAAGACGCATCTCTTTAACAAATACCTGTTGTAGAAAAAAAAGGGGGGGGGGGCAGCATCAAATAACAATCATGTTTGATGAATTTACAGTGTAGTTGGTTTTCTCCATAACTTTTGACTTGTAATGTTCTCATTTGTAAGTCGCTTTGGATAAAAGCGTCTGCTAAATGACTCAATGTAAATGTAATGTAAATGTGCAGTCTGACTTTGGTGGATTACCATTTCAACGGTGCAGTGTGACCATGTACACGCAAGTTAACGTTTACCCTGTTTGCAGGAGAGGTCATTATAAACCCGGTGGCTACTGTACTATTTGTACACCCGTGTGTGCCAAATATAAGCATAACAAAGTTATGTCACCTAAAGTATATTTTTCGCCTAATGCGCTTACACACAGTGTGTCCTCCACATTTAACCCATTTGTGGAGTAAAACACACAAACACACACACACACGCACACACACACACACTGAGTGAAGTGAGCACACATGCCCGGAGTGTTGGGCAGCCCTGTACACAGAGCCTGGGGTACAATGGGGGTTAGATGCCCTGCTCAAGGGACCTTCAGGCCTACACAAGCCTACGACCGTTCCAAGAAACTATGTCACCCAACGTGAGGCACAAACTACAACTAAACAACTAACCAACTACAAAATGCTGACATGACTAAAACGGTCACTGCGTTAATAATTTTTAGGAAAATGGAGAAAGTAACTGGCGGCACGGTGGCTTAGTGGTCAGCACATTCACCTCTCAGCGCTAGGGATTCCCGGTTCGAATCCCAATCTGGGTGGAGTTTCCATGTTCTCCCTGTGTTTGTGTGAGTTTCCTCCGGGTTCTCCGGTTTCCTTCCACAGTCCAAAAACATGAATCAAGTCAACTGAGTTCTCCAAATTGCCCCATATAGAGTGTGTCTGTGTGAGTGAGTGTGCCCAGCGATAGATTGCCCCTCTGTCCTGGGTGTATCTGCCCAGCGCCCAAGACGTTTTCCCTTGGATGGGCATGGGGACCCCCCCCCCACGTGACCCTAATAGAGGATAAAGCGGAATATAATGGATGGATAGATGGGTTTAAGTAACTTGCTGATTAAAGACAAAACTCATTTAGAATTTAGTACCTCGTGGAAATAGAACTATGCTCTATATTTAAAGCAGGTCATCTAGCGCCACTCAGTGTCGAAAGCATATCACTACACTAGGGGACGTCGTTTAAATATGAAATGTATTAAATTATTTTAATAAAGTTTAGATCATTTGGATATAAGCAGAACCCGTGCTGGTGTTATTTACTGTAATCTGACAAATCAGCTGCCTGTAATCACAAGGTCTTCAATCGATTGAGGAACCTCTTCAGTGATGACGAGCCAATAAATAAAAAGTCATATGGTGTTCTTCAAAAAGTTTCACCATGCTAGAACCTACACATTTCCACCTCACTGGTTCTTACATCGCGGCACATGTTCTCCTCTCAGCACTAGGGATTCCCGGTTCGAATCCCAGTCTGGGTGGAGTTTCCATGTCCTCCACGTGTCCGCTTTCCTCCCACAGTCCAAAAACATGGATCAAGTCAATTGAATTCTCCAAATTGCCCCATATAGAGTGTGTATGTTTGTGTGAGTGAGTGTGTGCCCAACGATAAGTTGGCGTCCTGTCCTGGGTGTATCCACCCTGCGCCCGAAACGTTCTCCCCTGGATGGGCATGGGGAACCCCACCGCGACCCTAATAGAGGATAAAGCGGAAGATAATGGATGGAATGGATGGTTCTTACACCCCCCCCCCCCAAAAAAAAGAATAAATTAAATTAAATAAAATAAAAAATCTGCAAAAACTCTGCATTATGTCACAGATCACAAACACCAGTAAAGAATGTGCATGCTTAAGAAAAGTAAAGAGTAGAAAACAAAGGAAACTTTATCTGGATGTGTGTTACGCAGCAACACAAACAGAAGGACTGTGGCTGTCATGGTCCTATGTTAGCAGCTGCCAAGAATGTTCTTGCTCATTGATCATGCTGGTCTCATTTCTAACTACTCAGTCTTACAGTCTTATACGAATCAGACCACGTGTCTCATGAGATCATATGAAAGTCACCAAAAATACCTCCTGTAGACGGCATCAAGTTAGTATCTTTAGCTCAGATAAACATTGCCACTCATAGACATGAGGGTTTCTGAAGAGCATTTGGTATCCAGAGAGTGGACCGGGACACATGGGTTTCTGATTCCGAATCTGGCTGAGGTTAAAAAGCAGGAAATAAATAACTGAGTCTGCAAAAAAAAATCCAAGTCTTTTTTATACAGTGTTAAGTAATTCATATTTCAAGTTTGTTTCTGAGACACTTTAAACACTATTAGACTTGCTGGGACAGCTCAGGGTTATGGCATCTGTACTGGCCCACAGTGGATCCTTGACCATACTCCTTTACTCATAACTTGCACATGCCCTAACAGTCCAGATAAGGACATCCAGCTGTGGATTAGATGTGAAAGTTGTGATTTTAAAGTTAACTTCTATGTGCTTTTCATTACATGAAGACATTTTGCAGCCATGTTATTCAAAGAAACTTACTTAAAGTGTCCCAACTTGATGGTTGAGGTTGAAAATATATGGTTAACCATAATACAGCACCCCTGCTGATGCTCCTTGCTTAAGGACCCAAACCTTTGAGCTTGACCTCAGGAGTCGAACCCTCAACCTTAAAATTAATATATGTACACCATTACCAATTACCACGGACCTACCACTCTTTACGCCTGAACTCCCAGACACAAAATCAGTCACAGGTCCTTAAGGTGTTCCTCAAAGCTCAGTGCTTGGTCATTGTAGTTTAGCACACATCATGCACATTGCTATCATACAGCATTGGGTTGTAGGCATACATTTCAATATTCATTCATTCATTCATTCATTCATTATCTTCCGCTTTATCCTCTATTATGGTCGCGGGGGGGTTCCCCATGCCCATCCAGGGCAGAACACCCAGGACAGAGCGCCAACCTATCGCTGGGCACACACTCACTTACACAAACATACTTTACATGGGGCAATTTGGAAACCTCAATTGACTTGATCCATGTTTTTGGACTGTGGGAGGAAACCGGAGAACCCGGAGGAAACCCACGCAGACACGGGGAGAACATGGAAACTCCACCCAGATGGGGATTCGAACCGGGAATCCCTAACGCTGAGAGGCGAACGTGCTAA
>JAFMOD010000532.1:135392-149973 GCA_019802435.1 Corydoras maculifer
CTGACAAGTTCTTCCATACCAAACTCACCCAACCGTGTCTTAATGGAGCTTGCTTTGTTCGCAAAGGTAAAAGGTCATGCTAAAACAGAAACAAGCCTCCCCCAAACTGTTTCCACAAAGATAAAGTCATGCGAAGGTCCATAACGCACCGCTGTGTGCCTGAGTTTATACACCTCTGGCAGCTGGACTGTAGGGACACCAACATTTATTTTTTTAAACACCGTGTTGTAATACTTTCATCCATATAGTGTCTGTGGATTTATGGGTTATTTCATAATCTCAGCAGCTCAGTTACATCAGGGCGTTTTATATAAACAGCGTTCTGCCAAGAGCACATCTGCAGTCCTGGAGAGAATCCTGCTTTTCATGATAATGTTAATCGTGCTGAGTAAGCAAAAAGTTCAGGATCTTATAAAAGACAGAATTTATATTTCTTGCTGGTGATATGAATGCATGTCACTTGTTTACTATTTGAAAACAATATGTTACATCACGGCGGCACGGTGGCTTAGTGGTTAGCACATTCGCCTCTCAGCACTAGGGATTCCCGGTTCGAATCCCCATCTGGGTGGAGTTTCCATGTTCTCCCCGTGTCTGCGTGGGTTTCCTCTGGGTTCTCCGGTTTCCTCCCACAGTCCAAAAACATGGAACAAGTTAATTGAATTCTCAAAAAAAGTATTCTCCCCCTATAGTGTGTGTCTGTGTGAGTGAGTGTGTGCCCAGCGATGGATTGGCGCCCTGTCCTGGGTCTGTCTGCCCAGCGCCCGAGACGTTCTCCCCTGGATGGGCATGGGGAACCCCACCGCGACCCTAATAGAGGATAAGCAGAAGATAATGAATGAATGAATGAATGTTACATCACAACACTTTAATTTGGTGGTGTAGTGGTGAGCACGGCGCGTCTGGGGATTCAGGTTTGAATCTTGATCTGGATGGAGTTTCCATGTTCTGGATTGGTATCCCCCCAGATAAGATCATCAATAGTTGGGCTGTTCACATGCTTTTAAACGAGTATAGTGTTGTATCATTCATTCATTCATTCATTATCTCCCGCTTATCCTCTATTAGGGTCGCGGTGGGGTTCCCCATGCCCATCCAGGGGAGAACGTCTCGGGCGCTGGGCAGATACACCCAGGACAGGGCGCCAATCCATCGCTGGGCTGTATCATTAATTCTAAATAGTTTATATAAAAAATTTCATTTTTAATTTATTCATTCATTATCTTATGCTTAATCCTTTGCAAGGTTCCCCATGCCCATTCAGAGGAGAGCGCTTCGTGTGCTGGGCAGATACACCCAGGACAGGGTGCCAATCTTTCACTGGGCACACACTCACTCACACAGACATACACACTATGTGGCGTAATTTATGTTTTTGGACAGAGAACCTGGAGGAAACCCACACAGACATGGGGAGAACATGGAAACTCCACCCAGATGGGGATTCGNGATTTAAATAAGGATGATTTAATTGAAATGGGCAGGTGGCTTAGTGGTTGGCATGTTCTCCTCTCAGCACTAGGGATTCCCGGTTCGAATCCCCATCTGGGTGGAGTTTCCATGTTCTCCCCGTGTCCGCGTGGGTTTCTTCCGGGTTCTCCGGTTTTTTCCCACAGTCCAAAAACATGGGTCAAGTCAATTGAGTTCTCCAAATTTGCCCCATATAGAGTGTGTCTGTGTGAGTGAGTGTGTGCCTGGCAATGGATTGGCGTCCTGTCCTGGGTGTATAATACAAACCACAATTATTATTTTACGCCATCATTAATTAGATGTTATTTAAAAGAGGAATCGTTGAAAGCTTGACAGTGATGCTGCTGTGTGCGGCGTTGATATGAACAGTTCACTAAGACTCGGTTGCTGTTTTGCTGGCTTTCTGGTTTGAGGCCTGTCCCGTGGCCTCCCGTAGCTCACCACAGCCCGCCTTATAAGGTCCTGTTTAGCTCACGATCAAACTCTCTGCATGGTTTCAGGTCTGGAAGTGTAGCCACCAACTGGAGAGAGATATATGAATTCGTGGAGCAGGTAACTCATCGATTTGTGAGGTAAGCAGTCTCCCGAGTACTCAAACGTAGAGGTTGTCAAATGAAAATGTGCCAATCGGATCGGCCCAGGCTTTAAAGACAAGCCCAGAGGAGCCATTGTAAACATGTGTGAGACTAAATATAAGTCTAATGGTGGATTACTATATTTAACTTCAGACATTTTAGGCTGAAGGTTTGGTCCAGATTGCAGCTGTGTTACTGAAATGTTACGAATGTGTGGACGTCTTACAAAAACATGTGGTAGCACTTTTGTCCACTGTCATGTGTATGCTTAGTTTTATCCAAGACTCCAGTTAATATTACACACAATGAGATGATGTTTAACATATTTAAATGTAAATGATGTGCATTATTCATTTATTCATTCATTCATTATCATCCACTTTATCCTCTACTAGGGTCGCGGGGGGGTTCCCCATGCCCATCCAGGGGAGAACGTCTCGGGCGCTGGGCAGATACACCCAGGACAGGGTGCCAATCTATCGCTGGGCACACACTCACTCACACAGACACACTCTATATGGGGCAAATTTGGAGAACTCAATTGACTTGATCCATGTTTTTGGACTGTGGGAGGAAACCGGAGAACCCGGAGGAAACCCACGCGGACATGGGGAGAACATGGAAACTCCACCCAGATTGAGATTCGAACCGGGAATCCCTAGTGCTGAGAGGAGAACATGCTAAATCACTAAGCCACCGTGCCGCCCGTGATGATGGTTAACATATGAATATATTTAAATGTGATGTTTTGCTTAATAATTATTAATTTGTTGGGAAGATGAACATGGCATTTGTAAATTCTGCTTGTGATGACGGGGCTGCTGTATAACGCAGAATGAGATTTTATTTTCTCTATATCGTGCTGTTTAACCTCTTTGGCCTTGTGGCTCTGTTTACCTTTAAGCTTGAAACGTGTGTGTGTGTGTGTGTGTGTGTGTGTGTGTGTGGTTTTATTTGCAGTCCAAAGATGAAAGTCTCTTTTATAGTGTTCTCCTCCAGAGCAGAAGTGATTCTTCCTCTAACAGGAGACAGGTTTGTATTAACGTATCCTTCCACCTGTTATCTGTTTTATCAACACGCTGCACATTAATACAATGTTGAATCTCTACACTAAGCTTCTCCAGATGCTACATTTAAATGACAGAAAGATCAAGTTAAAATCTATCATTGTATATTTATAGCTGCAGTATTAAACCTTCATCCAATCCACTTCTGGGCACACACACACACACACACACACACACACACACACACTATATACCGCTGAATATATTCAGCAGAAAATTTTACTTGAAATGTTTGTGGGAGTGCGGCACGGTGGCTTAGTGATTTAGCACGTTCTAAATACGATAGATTGGTGCCCTGTCCTGGGTGTATCTGTCCAGCGCCCGAAACGTTCTCACCTGAATGGGCATGGGGAACCCACTCGCAACCCTAATAGAGGATAAAGCGGAAGATAATAAATGAATGAATGTTTGTGGGAGGCGACCGGAGGAAACCTATGGACATGGGAGGAACATGGAAACTCCACCGAGATTCAATCTGGATCCCCCTGCGCTGAGAGGCGAACATGCTCATCTTCTTTGAGTGACTTGATGTTCACTGAAACTGTTCATTAAAGTGAAAAATCATTAAACTTTTGTTGACTGTCATGATTCATCATAAGACTCAACAACAACACAAATAATAATAAACCATCCATTATCTTCCGCTTTATCCTCTACTAGGGTCGGGGGGGGGGGTCCCCAAGCCCATTCAGGGGAGAACATTTATGGAGCTGGGCAGATACACCCAGGACAGGGGGGCAATCTATCACTGGACACACACTCACTCACACAGACACACTCTATATGGGGCAACTTGAAGAATTCAATTCACCTTGACCCATGTTTTTTGACTGGGGGAGGAAACCGGAGAACCTGGAGGAAACCCACGCGGACACAGGGAGGACATGGAAGCTCCACCCAGATGGGGATTCGAACTGGGAATTCCTAGCGCTGAGAGGAGAACATGCCAGCCCAATAATAATAATAATAATAATAATAATAATAATAATAATAATAATAATAATACATTTTATTTGTAATGCACTTTACATTTCGGAGAAATCTAAAAGTTCTAATTAAACAAGACCTTGATTTTCACCTTCATTATGCTCGTTACTGAAAATGACTTGAGATGCAGCATTTTTCAATAATTTCCTTTTAGGATCCTTGAATCAATAGTTAAAGGTTTACAGCAGATGCTGTCTGTCTTTGCAGAGCTGCTGTAGTCGAGGGGCTGGCCAGTTTAAGCAAGATCAGACCTGCCGGTGACACCTACATGCATGAGGGGTTTATACAAGTGAGGATGCTGGTGTTCAATGTTTGCTGCGTAATCAATACATCACCTGTTTGTCTACTGATCACATCGAACGGCATTCTTATTTTCTCAGACCATAGAGCAAATGAAAATCCAAGGCACAAGAGCATCGAGCATCATTATAGCTTTGACTGATGGGAAACTGGATGTCTACGTGCATTCCCTCACCCTCACGCAGGTCAGAACACCATTCATTCATTTATTCATTCATTCATTATCTCCCGCTTTATCCTTTAGTAGGGTCGGGGTGGGGTTCTCCATGCCCATCCAGGGGAGAACGTTTCGGGCGCTGGGCAGATACACCCAGGACAGGGCGCCAATCCATCGCTGGACACACAATTACTCACACAGACATACTCTATATGGGGCAATTTTGAAGAACTCAATTGACTTGATCCATGTTTTTGGACATGCGGACACGGGGAGAACATGGACACTTCACCTAGATGGGGATTCGAACCGGGAATCCCTAGCGCTGAGAGGCGAACGTGCTCAACCACTAAGCCACTGTGCCGCCCCCAGAATACCATTAAACTGCTATATTTGGATTGGGCTGATGTTCTAACCCCATTCCTGTGTTCTTCACGCAGGCTGACCTTGCAAGACAGTACGGAGCCCGGGTGTACTGTGTAGGCGTGGCGGACTTTGATGTCCAGCAGGTATGTATCTGCATTTAGTTGTAATAGTTTTGGGTTCATCTGACAGATTGTGGGATTAATATACTGATAAACGGCTGTGGTTTTGTGGGAACAATAACAATACGATGGGAATGGAAGTGGAGACCAGAAATGGGAACATCATACTGATTCTTTCTGTTGCTCAAAATTCTAAAATTCGGCTTATCAGCATCGGACGCAGCGGCTATCTGAGATACTGCAAACTTTCTGTCAGCTTGATTGAGTCTGGCTGGTCTCTGCTCAGCTTTCTGCTTAAGTTCAGGATTATTTATATATGTATATATATATATATATTTTTTTTAAATTTATTTATTTATTTTTTTTCTGGACGGCACGGTGACTTAGTGGTTTAGCATGTTCTCCTCTCAGCGCTAGGGATTCCCATTCCGAATCCCAATCTGGGTGAAGTTTGCATGTTCTCCCCGTGGCCTTGTGGGTTTCCTCCGGGTTCTCCGGATTCCTTCCAGAGTCCAAAAACTCCAAATTGCCTCATATAGAGTGTGTCTATATATGTTTCTGTGCGTGACTGAGTGTGTGTCCAGTGATAGATTGGCGCCCTGTCCTGAGTATATCTACCCAGCGCCCAAAACATTGTCCCCTGGATGGGCATGGGGAACCCCCCCATTACCCTAGTAGAGAATAAAGTGGAAGATAATGGATGGATGGATAGATGGATTCTTTTTCTATAGCATGTCATCTTAATGCAGCTTCACAGCATTCTAAATCAAGTCAAAGCAACTGTGGCAAGGAAAAAGTTCCTGATATTTGTTTCCTTGTGAGGACCATGGTTCAGTGTGGGGGACCCATCTTCTTTGAGCAGCCAGGCAGCTTTAACAGAGTTACCAATAATACCAAATGAATTTGTTATGAACAGTCAGAACAAAAAACTAAATATATTAATTGTCTAATAGATTTATTGATTTTGTAAAATTTTTTCTCTGAAGTTCCTTTGATCTTATTTGATAATGAACGTGTTGGGTTTGATTCCTGTAAATAAGGACACTGTTAAATTCAATGTACTGTGCAGGTTAATACAGTTTTATTTGTTTCAAATATATTATTGTATATCAACCATGTTATACATGGACATGAAATATAAGTCTGACTGAAACAGCTTCTGTCTGGAATGGAAATCTGATCCTGTGCTCTACAGTAATTGAATTGCAGCAGACATTCCCTCCTGATTTGCAGTTCGATGACAGAAGCTCTCATGTCATTAGGAAGATCCATTAAAGCAAGAGTGCTTTTAGAATCTGTTCTGCTGCTAGAACATCAGGGGAACCCACAAAGCAGCTTTATCAGGACGTAGTAGCTCAGTGCTCAGGGTGTTGGGCTATCAATCTGAAGGTTGGGGGTTCAAATCCCAGGTCCACTGAAGTTACAGTATATATGTGTGTGTGTGTGTGTGTATATGTGCGTGTGTTATGCTGGTAGAACAGTTGTTAACAGAACACTTGTCTGTCAGAGGCTTATAAGGTATGAAGAGAAAGACTTGGCATATTGGGAATTTGTCATTAGACTCCATCCCAGTTGCTATTCCTAGCTAATTGTGTGTTGTGTGGTTCTTATTGTGTTGCAGCTTGTTGATATTGCCGACAGCAAAGATCATGTGTTTCCTGTGGTGGACGGATTCCAGGCTCTCAAGTCGATTGTGAATTCGGTGAGAAAATGCTTTTTTTTTTTTTAAAGTGAGCTGCACCGTGAGGTGATGTGTGTCTATGACCGTCTTTGTGTTTTGCAGATTTTAAAGAAGTCGTGTGTGGAGATTTATAACATCGAACCCTCGAGTGTTTGTGTGAATGGTACGTTGTGCTCACATTGAAAGGGAATGTTAAAAGTTTCGACCCCCGCACCTGTTCAACAGCCCAGCCTGCGCTCTATTTCAGAATCATTCAACATTGTGCTGAGAGGAAAGGGCTTCCTCCAGGGGCAAAGCTTGGAGGGTGTGGTCTGCACCTTTTCTGTCAATCAGCAAGAAAAGTACAGTAAGTCAGTCTGCACATTTACAATAACAGTTTCAAAGAATTGGGGCTGTGGATGGAAAAGGACGGATTCTAAACCCGAATATGAGGTCAGGCGTCGGTCACAGAAGAGCTAATATAACTGTGTCTGTAATACGTCTCGCTGTAATTTGGACAACCACAAACGGGTCATTACTCCCTAAAGCACATCCTGTCACAGAGCTACAAACCAAGCCGAACACTAACCACAGAGTTGTCTCAGTAACATTAGATCTAGTTTTATTTAATACACTGTCTGGACAAAACACAGGTCACCACCTGGTGGTTACTCTGATCTGGGGACGGTACAGTCGGTCAGGTCTGGGATCAGCATCATTATGAGGTCAGCTCAAAGTAAGAGAGTGGTTCAGAATGCATGAGACATTATTGTCACACATGGATTGGTCACCACAGCCTTTTTTGAGCTGCTAATTACTTGACTATGTGTTTAATGTGTGTTTTGACTGGGATGTGAGTTGGCGCCTCCTGGGTGAGGGTGTCTTATGTTAAGAGGCCTGAAACCCCCTATGACCCCAGATCATGTGACTGATGATGATGTGTTTGCAGCACATACATTCAATGTGTCCTGTTGTTCAAAGTATTGAAGTGGTGTCTTATCTTAAAAAATAGCATCTTTGGAGCACAAGGAATTCTGTTTTATGGACACAGGGCATGTGAACGGGTTTAAAACCTGCACACATCTCAAGGGCCCAAGTTACTAAAACCAGTGAAGGTCCTGATGTTGAAGTGATAGCAAAATAAGTCCACTTTGTGATTTTTATTTTTTCTTCTTCCTACATCAATTAAAAACAAATTCCTAAATAAATGGGACTGATTTAATATCTTATTTAACACTGGTATTAGAATATCAACAATATATGTGAATATCAATGTTATAAATGTGAATATCAATGTTATAAATGTGAATATCAATGTGATGATCTCATGCCTCTCTCTCTTCAGATGAAAGGGCGAGTGTTATAAAGGATGATTATGTTCTGTGCCCGGGTCCGATATTGACTGAAGTTGGAAAGTGAGTAGCATTCTCTGGTTCCTTTTATAGCACACAGTCTCTCCATTAAGAGATCTCCAGCTGGCGTTTGGTTGGAATGAGAGATAAGTGTGTTTGGGTTTCTGAGTGAAACTATGTCACTGCTGATAAGCACCACTAAACTGTAGTAGCATGTTTCATGTGTTAAGTTACTAATTATTTGTTTGTCATGGTGGATCTGCTTGCTGTAGTGTTCAGGTCATTTTTAAATGACTGCATTTTGGGTTTTGTATTAGAGATCGTGTGTATTTCATATTATAACATGGTCCTTAAGTATGATTGGCTGAGCTGTTTGTCTAGCCGTGACATTATTGACAATAACACATGACACTCAGCTGATTCCTGATGAGAACTAAACCTGTTACAGCTGTTGTTTATAAATTGTCTTTCTAATTTGGCCACTAGAGGGCACTTTTTGATTGTTATAGAAACCATTATCTTGTTACTCAGCGATCAACGTTCAATTTAAAATATGGATTAGATTATGTCACAGAAGACCAGTTTATTAACTCTTTAGTTTTATATAAATGCATTTATGAATTTCACATGACTTGTGAACTTTAGTTTCATGAAAGTATGTCGGTAACATACGCTTTTATAAAAGCAGACCCTCCAGGTTGTGCATTATGCTGAAGTTATACGTTTCGGAGATATTACTTATATATTTTGTTGTATGAGAGTCCGAATGGAAACGTGTCTAACTGAAGACATTTTCTGTCCACAGCTCAATCGAGGTTCTGATTAGCTTTAATCACGGTCACTCCTTCATTTCCAGTCCAGTCACCATACAGGCCACAAGATGTGTGAGTACAAACCAAGTGTCAGCTTCTCACTGCGTTACGGGCTCGGTGTACGGGGTGCGGGCGAAACGTTCGGTGAATCTGATAAATATAGCATTTGTCTGTTTACATCCTGCAAAGTACAGCGTTCAGTGTTCAGCTTCCTTCCCATACACTTTCATCAGTGTGTTGTGCATCTGTGTTGCTGTTTTTCCCAATTTGAAGCGATTTTAATGTTTTGTTTGCTCAATTGTTGCCAACTTTTTTACCTGATAAGCCACGCCCACAAGCTTTTGCACATGTTCCTCGAAGTTTCTTAAATTAAACTTGGGCATTCTGAAACTCATTGTTAAACTTGTGGAGATATCCGATTACCCACTGAACCTTCTGTCCATACATCATCATTACCATAGTAAACCTTTTTTTTGTAAAATGTAGTAAAAAATACGATTTTGTAATTCGTTAATTCACTTAAAATGTATTTGTGGAATAGACAGAAGTTTAGGGACACCCCTGTTAATGACCTGTTTCATTGCATTTATTCAGCCCCATGGAGGCAGGTGTGTATTTAGAACAACTGGATGTTTTAAACTGTGGGAACAGTTTGGGGAAGGCCCTAATCTGTTTGAGCATGATGGAGAACTTTGAACATTGAACCTCTTTGCAAGCCAGTTCTGTGTTTCATCAATCAGACTAATGGCCTGGTGGTGGCTGTGGTCCTTCTGGTTCTCCTCTTGTTGGTGGCTCTGGTTGTGCTCTGGTGGTTCTGGCCGCTCTGCTGCACCGTGGTAAGCTTCCACAGCATGTCCACGGATATGAGCAATTTAAAGAGGAAGAGATTATAATTTACAGTTTATCTGCCTCACAGGTCATTAAGGAGCCTCCACCCTCTCGACCTCCTCCCCCACCTCCGCCTCCTGTAAGTGGACCATGGTTTATATTACAGCTGGACAAGTATTTCCAGTGTTACAGATATGAGTCTGTTAAGTTTAAAGCTGGAAAATATTTTAACAGCAGTTTATTCAGTACAACGGTCTGCAAAAATAAACATTCTGCACACTCTTTAGTCCAAAGTGACTTACAATTATTCTGACTTAATGTTTGGGGACTGAGCACAGAATCAGCCATGATACAGCTCCTCTGGAGCCTTAAAGTAGAACCCCAACCCTCAAACTGATAGCCCAACACCCTAACCACTGAGCTACCACACCCTCAGTCCAATCCCTCCTGCACATTGATATCTAATGCAAACTAAAACCCTGATAACAGTCAATACAATACAGATTCACATTACATTCCAGTTTTCTATTTAATCTATTCTAATAATTAAAATTAGATTTTATAATACACTTCACGGCGGCACGGTGGCTTAGTGGTTAGCACGTTCGCCTCTAAGCACTAGGGATTCCCATCTGGGTGGAGTTTCCATGTTCTCCCCGTGTCCGCGTGGGTTTCCTCCGGGTTCTCTGGTTTCCTCCCACAGTCCAAAAACATGGATCAAGTCAATTGAGTTCTTCACATTGCCCCATATAGAGTGTGTCTGTGTGAGTGAGTGTGTGTCCAGCGATAGATTGGTGTCCTGTCCTGGGTGTATCTGCCCAGCGCCCGAAACATTCTCCCCTGGATGGGCATGGGGAACCCCCCCGCGACCCTAATATAGGATAAGGCGGAAGATAATGAACGAATGAATGAATAAACTTCACATGCAGATTACTATGTCTGTTGCAGGAGCCAGAGGAAGATCCGCTGCAGAAGAAAAAGTGGCCCACTGTTGATGCGTCCTACTATGGAGGGAGGGGGGTTGGTGGTATCAAACGCATGGAGGTAGGTGAGACTTATTAAAAGATAAGCCAGTAAACTTGAATGTTGGAGTTCATTTAATACAAGGCTTTCTAAGCCAATGGCTTTAACACTATATGTGAGCACTGGTACATTATATACCACCTCTACGCTGACTTCTACAGGGTTTGGGGGGGTGGATGTTGAAGCCGGAGTTTGGTCCCTCCATGTGTTCCTGTAGAAAACATTTGGGGTGGTGACCACATGGCATCGTGCGACTCCTTAACAGCGTGTTTTAAATTCTTCTTCGCACCCACTGTGTGTAGCTAATCTCTGAGGTGTGGGGTCTAAACACTTTGGAGCTGTTCATGGAAAAGATGCAAACTGAGTATAGCAGGAAGCATCACCAACTGGTTATGGAAATGCAAACTGGGTCATCACCGTGCCACACCGTGTAAACGGAAGTGACAATATAAAGACACCGGTGTTCTGTTGGAGTTCTGAGCAGCCGTGAAATGTCTTGAAATGAAAATAAATGCCTAAAATGTTTAGGTGAAAATAAATACTGTGGTCCGAGAAAGTCTAAGAGCTGCTCTTGACAGGTGCGGTGGGGGGATAAAGGCTCGACGGAGGAAGGAGCCCGGCTGGAGAAAGCCAAAAACGCTGTGGTCACAATGCCAGAGGAGGAGGATTTGGAACCGATTGTGCAAGCTCCACGCAGACCGCCACCAGCCTATCCTCCTCCACCTCCATCCAAATGGTACACACCAATCAAAGTAAGTCTTGAAACAGCCCAGGTCTTCATGAGATTCACTGTGTGGACCAAAGTAACAGCACACTCAAGCACCATGGCTGTTTAAGCCAACATTAAACAATAATCATCCACATGCAACTACAACAGCCTCCACCCTACACCCACAAATGGTTTTTTTAACATTTTAGTACAGGGTTAGTACAGGAGCCACATTGTTATTTTCAGTGGACCTGGGATTTAAACCCACAACCTTCTGATTGCTAGCCCAATACCAGTAAATATATATATATATATATATATATATATATATATATATATATATATATATATATACATCCATTATCTTCCGCTTTATCCTATATTAGGGTCATGGGGGGGCCCATCCACGGGAGCACGTTTCGGGCACTGGGCAAATACACCCAGAATAGGTCGCCGACCTATCGCTGGGCACACACTCACTCACACAGACACATACACACACTATATGTGGAAATTTGGAGAACGCAATTGACTTGATCCATGTTTTTGGACTGTGGGAGGAAACCAGAGAACCCGGAGGAAACCCACGCAGACACGGGGAGAACATGGAAACTCCACCCAGATGGGGATTCGAACCGGGAATCCCTAGTGCTGAGAGGAGAACGTGCTAACCACTAAGCCTCTGTGTCGCCCCTATATATATATATATATATGAATATTGGAGATGCTGCATTCTACTTGTAAGTGGATTATTTGTTTTACTTCCTGTCAGGAAATATCCATTGATGCTGTCCAGACATTAGAATTCTTAAATAAAACAAAACCTCGTTTGTTGGAATGCTTTTTGTGCCTGGAGTGAAAGAAACTTGCAGTTTACATCAATAAATAACCTTTCTGCAGAATAATAAAATATTTCAAATAAAAATGACTTGCCTATTTAGTCTTAAATTTACATTTAATCATCAATCGGATGTTTTTTTTTTCCTAAACGACTTACAAATGAAAAACAAACTAAATCAGTCAGTAGTTAAGATTTCACCAGCGGAACTGCAGTAAGATTAATATGAAACATTTTGTTATTGTGTTATGGCTTTAAAATGTCTTTGTATTGTCAAATATTAAGGTATAAACTTTTATTATGACCAATAACACAGCATGTCCATTCAGAATTATAACGCTGAAAAAATGCAGTTGTTGTCAGAAGGAGCAGTTTAAAGCGATGAGTCAGGAGTTTACTGCCCCTCATTTGCAGTTGAAAGCATTGTAAATGCGGACGACGGCTATAAACCTTGCTGCATCGTCGTTCTTTAATTTTCTTCCTCTTGCATGTTCAGGGCCGTTTTGATGCTTTGGTGGCGTTACTCCGGCGCCAGTATGACCGTGTCGCTGTCATGAGACCTACAGGAAATGACAAGGTATGCTGTGTTCTGCACTCACCGACTGTGATTCTGAGTGTGTAGCTGGTCAGTATCAGCTTTGTGTGTTTTCATGAAATCATGATGTAACTCATGACTCTTCTCAGAATGTGGCATTCACATGATGATCAAATATAACTGAACTGTAAAAACATGCGCAAAAGAAAGAATAATTCTGTGTGTGTGTGTGTGTGTGTGAAGGGGTGTTACCTGTTAAACCAAATATTATACTGTAATGTATTTACATTTGGCATTGTGTAGTATTGATGATGTCGTTGTTTTTTATCTGTAGGTTTGTGAACAATAATTAGATACTCGTCTTACACTTTATTCATTCATTCATCATCTCCCGCTTTATCCTCTAGTAGGGTTGCAGTGGGGTTCCCCATGCCCATCCAGGGGAGAACGTCTTGGGCGCTGGGCAGATACACCCAGGAAAGGGCGCCAATCCATCGCCGGGCAGACACACTCACTCACACAGACACACTCTACATGGAGCAATTTGAAGAACTCAATACACTTAATCCATGTTTTTGGACTGTGGGAGGAAACCGGAGAACCCAGAGAAAACCCACGCGGACACGGGGAGAACATGGAAACTCCAATCAGATTGGGATTCGAACCGGTAATCCCTAGTGCTGAGAGGAGAACGTGCTAACCACTAAGCCACCGTGCAGCGTCTTACATTTTAATCCTTTTCTTTTTTCTTTTAGGGTCGCTGTATCAAGTTTACCAGGATTCAGAATCACTAGTCTGAACACTTCACCTGTTGCTTTTTAAATTTACTTTTCTTTTTTTATATAAATGTCACCTCCAGGTAAAAGTAATTGTACAAGAAATTATGTATTTTTTATACTTTTGTAGTTTTAACACTTGACCTTTTGATGAGTTCTGCTGATTTTCCCTGCTGTGCCTTAGTTTAATATGCTTGTGTGTGTACACAGCTCACAGTCTGTTCCAAAGTATTGGCACCCTTGATAAAATTTGGTAAAACAATATAAACATTTTGTAAGTCATAAGCACATTAATAAATCAAGACGTTTCATAGTTTAATTTAAATATTAAATATAACACAGACTGTAAAATTAATGAACATGTAGTAGAGGATTAAGCAGAAGATAATGAGATGAGAATTTAAATTACTGGTTCCTGTCAGGAAGCTGCTCCTGGTTTATGATCTGATCAGGAAAACAGATTCTAAACATACCTGAAGATCATTAATTCATTCATTCATTATCTTCCGCTTTATCCTCTATTAGGGTCGCAGGGGGGTTCCCCATGCCCATCCAGGGGAGAACGTTTCGGGCGCTGGGCAGATACACCCAGGACAGGACGCCATTCTATCCCTGGGCACACACACACTCACTCACACACACACACTCTATATGGGGCAAATTTGGAGAATTCAATAGACTTGATCCATGTTTTTGGACTGTGGGAGGAAACTGGAAAACCCGGAGGAAACCCACGTGGACACGGGGAGAACATGGAAACTCCACCCAGATGGGGATTCGAACCGGGAATCCCTAGAGCTGAGAGGCAAACGTGCTAACCACTAAGCCACCGTGCCGCCCTCCAACCAAAATGTTCTGTTTAATAGTTTACTAGCATGGTTTTTTTGGGGGGGGGGGGGGTTGAACCTTTCATGTGCTGGTCAGATACACTTAAGACAGGGTCTCTCCCAGATGGAGATTCGCACCGGGAATCCCTAGTGCTAAGAGGAGAACGTGCCAACCACTAA
>JAFMOD010000532.1:167450-180096 GCA_019802435.1 Corydoras maculifer
CTCTATTCTCTCCAATTACCATATAGCTGGACTTTGTAGTTCTGAATTTACAGACTGTAGTCCATCTCTGTTCTCTGTTGGTCAGGAGCATCACAGAACAGGTATCATTTGGGTGGTGGATTGTTTATATGATGCTAGTGTAGTTTTAATTCTCCACCTCAATGACACTGCCGGGATAGGAATAATGCCCCAACCCAATAATCCCTGCTCTGTGGTGGTACTATAGGGTCCTGACCATTAGAACAGAGTACACAGTATGTACTGTAGAACACAAACAGATGGACTACAGAATGGAACTGTAGAACTACAAAGTCCATCTTTACAGGAATTGGAACTGTATATTTATAATCAGTATTTTTTTTTTGTGTACATCATTGGATTCTCTTGATTTTTGAAACCAACACGATCAGCTTATGCTTTCCAAAATTTAACCAGAACAAAAGTGTGAAGAGGGAAGTTGCCGTCTAAAACCAAAAGTCAATAAACTGTTGTGAATTTTGATGAAACAATAAAAGAGGAAATTAAAAAAAAAATTTGTGTGGTCACGGAAGGTCACAAGAAAGATCTGTTAGAGGAGAAAACACAGGACTCACCTCTATAGCCGAGTTCAGGGAGCAGCCGAACAGCTTTTTGTACTCGGCCTTAATGTCCATCAGATCGATTTCTGAGCGGCTCACAATAAGACGAGTCAGCATGGACTCCTTGGTTCCTGCACCCTGTGACAAAACAACAACCAGGTTCTATAACTGTAGCCAGCTCTGTGTTTATTCTATATTTTTATAAGACAAATCCATTATCTTTCACTTAATCCGCTACCAGGGTCGAGGGCATCCCATCCACTGGAGAACGTTTCAGACGCTGGGCAGATACACCCAGGACGTGGCACCAATCTATTACTGGGCCAACACTTACTCACACACTATAAAGGGGCAGTTCAGAGCTGCCAATTCACCTTTAATCCATGTTTTTGGACTGTGGGAGGAAACCCACACAGAAACTTTTCCCAGATCTGGATTTGAACCTGGATCCCCAGCACTGGGAGACGGACGTGTTGACCACTAAGCCAACATGCCGCCCCTCATAGATACAATTCTAACAAATTCAACATCAATGTTCTTCATGACAGGTGGTTAACCTGTAGTGATCTGACTATAATGTCAAAATTAAAGACCTCTGCCGATTCATGACTGCTGTCCTTTAGAGTCCTGCATTATTCTGTTGAGATGGACATCCTGTTATGTGGACAAATTTGCTGGCCATGTCATGTAATTGCGTGACATGAAATGCAAGCGACCGGTGTGACTGTCGCTTTGTACAGAATCAGTCATCTGCTGGACGTTTCTGTAATGGTTCCCTGTTTGTTGACGTCATGGTGTTCGCAGTGTGTTTGTTACTTTACCTTCATGCTCTTGTGAAGACGCTCTGCCATGAACGCTGGAACGCTCTTCACACACTTCACTGCAATGACATGGTCATTCATATTAGTACTAAATAAACGGACCGCTCAACGGGTTGTTGTCATGGTTACTCGTTAAGTTGAATATAGGATGTCTTGTTTATAGGATTGTCCAACAATGTAGTTGGCAAAAATTATTCCATGTATGAACTTTTATAAACCATTTTGAAGTCCCAAGGATTATAGTACACCTGTTTTAGGGTTGCTATGTTTTTTATTTTTAGGTCAATAGTGAATCATTTTATCCATCCATCCATTATCTTCCACTTTATCCTCTATTAGGGTCGCAGGGGGGGTTCCCCATGCCCATCCAGGGGAGAACGTTTTGGGCGCTGGGAAGATACACCCAGGACAGGGTGCCAATCTATCGCTGGGCACACACTCACTCACACAGACACACTCTATATGGGGCAATTTGGAGAACTCAATTGACTTGATCCACGTTTTTGGACTGTGGGAGGAAACCAGAGAACCCAGAGGCAACCCACACAGACACGGGGAAACCATGGAAACTCCGCCCAGATGGGGATTCGAACTGGGAATCCCTAGTGCTGAGATTTAGAAAATGAAAAGGCGGTCATACCGACGGCTACCAACAGGTCCTCCAAATTTCCGGACATTTCACTCTCGATGCTCTGCTGCAGGGTCTTTCCACTCAGATTCTTATACTCCATCAGCACTAACACACACACACACACACACACACACACACACGCACATTTCATTACAACTTCATTCCGTCTACCAGCTGTAGACTCCTGTTCCAGTGGCTCTTACTTTGTCTGAGCTGAGGGATGTTTCTGTTACACAGGATGTCAATGAACTTGCCCTCATCCGTCCCCCACTTCTTCTCTCCTGCCTCGTATAGAATCTGCCCAACGAGATGAGATACAAGTTCAAGATGTCATATCGAAAAGAAAAAGCTCTTAAAAATAGAACTCTAATGGAGTGAGCACAGCATGTCCTCATATAGCTTCAAGTTACATCGGGAGGCATAGTCTTTCTGGAATGATAAGGGCCTTCCACAAAATGTCAATGTCAGTGTCAATAACACTGTAGAATTGTTATCACGTTAAGACACTTCGCAAATGATTTTATCCAAAGCAACTCACAAGTACCCCAAATTAAACCTCCAGTGTAATGAGGGTTAAGGTAATATAATATATAATAATGGCGGCATGGTGGCTTAGTGGTTAGCATGTTCGCCTCTCAGCACTAGGGATTCCTGGTTCGAATCCCCATCTGGGTGGAGTTTCCATGTTCTCCCCGTGTCTGCGTGGGTTTCCTACGGGTTCTCCGGTTTCCTCCCACAGTCCAAAAACATGGATCAAGTCAATTGAGTTCTCCAAGTTGCCCCATATAGAGTGTGTCTGTGTGAGTGAGTGTGTGCCCAGTGATAGATTGGCGCCCTGTCCTGGGTGTATCTTCCCAGCGCCCGAAACGTTCTCCCCTGGATGGGCATGGGGAACCCCACCTGCGACCTAATAGAGAATAAAGCTGTAGATAATGAATGAATATATAATAATAAAGTAATAAGAATACATTCATTAATTCCAGATTGTAAATTCTGAATCTGTGTGTGTGTATAACCCTGCTCATTTTTCCACATAGGCCTCCTCATGGTGGCCAACTGGTAACCACCCAGGGCCCTTTGTAAACCTAAATGGAGTCCACAGAGACATGCTGACACGGACTGTCTGACTGCTTATAAACAGAGTACAGCAGATCAGCCGGACTCACCTTGGCTTCAGCTTTAGCTTTGGCTGCATCCACGTTTTTGCCCTCATCTCTTTTACCCTGCAGTTAAAGCAAAGCGATGACCTTGGATTTCACATTTTCATCCAATCACCACCAATTCAAACCAAAAAAAGACGATTAGAACCGACCTGCGCCAACATGACCAACGCAGTCTCGTAATCCCCTGATGCTTCAGCCTGAAGGTCAGGGATCAATGGCCTTCCAGTTTCTGAAACAGACCGTCGTTGATGTAAATCAGCATCCCAGAATCTCACAGGATCAAATTAACAGTATGATAAACGAACAACTTAATTACCAACCACGCATATATGCTTCAGACAGAGCCTTGATTTGACTGTTGGACCGAGATGCGAAGATCTCAATCAAAATATTGTCGGTGGTCCCAGCTCCCTGTGTGAACGAGAAAGAGGATCAGGTAACCAATCAGTGTTTAAAGACAAGAGAATAAAACACAAGGAACACTTAAGTCTTAATACTATTGGACAGCATTACTTTAAATTAGAGTATTGATGGAAAGGTTGTCCATGTTCTCAATTCCACTTCCTGTAAAGATGGACTTTGTAGTTCTACAATTCCATTCTGTAGTCCATCTGTTTTGTGTTCTACAGTACATACTGTGTACTCTGTTGTCTAATGCTCAGAACCCCAATAGTACCACCACAGAGCAGGGATTATTGTGTTGGTGCATTAGTCCTATCCCAGCAGTGTCACTGAGGTGTTTAAATGAAACTCCAGCAGCACTGCTGCACTAAACCCCCCTCACCACATCAGTGTCACTGCAGAACTGACAATAAACAATCCACCACCCAAATGATACCTGTTCTGTGATGCTCCTGACCCACAGAGAACAGAGAACCAACAGGGGACTCACAACAACAAAGAACACAGATGGACTAAAGTCTGTAATTGTAAATCTACCGAGTCCATATATATATATATATATATATATATGGTAAGTGGAGGGAATAGAGAAGGAGAGTAAAAAGGGGGCGTGTCCTAACGTTTCAGTATTCTAAAGTTTAGTTGACTTTTGGTGAAGATCATGGGTATCAGTCAATTTTTACCTTAATGGCACGTATGATTTCCTGAGCATCAAACTGAGCTGGGGGCGTGACCAGGGCCACCAGGATGTCCTCGAAGTCTCCATGAGTGTCTCCTTCCAAGTCATCAACAAGAGTCTGCAGAGACAGAGATGTGAGTCCAAACCAACGCTGTATGATGTAGAACTGGGTTTTGCTTTCAATTGATTATATTTTTTGTTGGTACGTCTTTTTCTTACTATGATTAACTCACACTCAGCACGTTCTCCTCTCAGCGCTAGGGATTCATGGGTGGAATCCCCATCTGGGTGGAGTTTCCATGTTCTCCCCGTGTCTGCATGGGTTTCCTCCGGGTTCTCCGGTTTCCTCCCACAGTCCAAAAACATGGATCAAGTCAATTGAATTCTCAAAATTGCCCCCAATAGAGTGTGTCTGTGTGAGTGAGTGTGTGCCCAGCGACGGATTGGCGCCCTGTCCTGGGTGTATCCACCCAGCGCCCGAGACGTTCTCCCCTGGATGGGCTTGGGGAACCCCAACGCAACCCTAATAGAGGATAAAGCGGGAGATAATGAATGAATGAATGAATAACTCATCAGAAATGATGTCTTCATTATAGTTAAATGGGTAAAAACAGATAATAACAATGGAGACACCCATTTACAGCTCCACACTGTGTCAGTGTCCTCTCAGTTTGTTTGTGTATATTCTGTAACTAAGCAACCAACTACAGATTTAGTTTGAATCGACTCAGTTTTACTCACTGATCTACGTTTTTAGTCGTTCTCTTATTCTATACTAACCCAAGCAGACACGGGGAGAACACGGAAACTCCACCCTGCTCGGGTTTTGAGCCTGGATCCCAAACGCCGAGAGGTGGACGTGCGAACAATTTAGTACAGATTAGGATTAAATCCAAAATGAAAATGTTGAAATGATAAACATTAGGCCGGTACGGTGGCTTAGTGGTTTAGCACGTTCTCCTCTCAGCACTAGGAGTTCCTGGTTCGAATCCCCATCTGGGTGGAGTTTCCATGTTCTCCCCGTGTCTGCGTGGGTTTCCTCCGGGTTCTCCGGTTTCCTCCCACAGTTCAAAAACATGGAGCAAATCAATTGAGTTCTTCAAATTGCCGCATATAGAGTGTGTATGTGTGAGTGAGTGTGTGCCAAATGATAGATTGGCGTCCTGTCCTGGGTGTATCTGCCCAGTGCCCAAAACATTCTTCCCTGGATGGGCATGGGGAACCCCCCCCGCGCGACCCTGATATAGGATAAAGAGGAAGATAATGGATGGATGGATGATAAACATTATGATGTTACCCTTCCAGTTGCATCTTTGTACGCTTTGCAGATTAGTTGACGCTGAGCGTTGGTTCTTTGTGTGAGAATATCGATTATAGTCTTCTCTGTGGTGCCTACAGACACACACACACACACACACAAGACAGAGTAGACTGCACCATAAACCCTCTGAAGGATGTAAAGTAAATTTACTTAGGGAGGAACTACAAATATAAGTTTAATAATAACTTTGCTCACCGATTCCCTCGATAGCTTTTCTCAAAGCGGCGGCATCTTCAGCTGCATTGAAGCCTGGTTTATCTTTAATAGTCCCTCTGGACTGAAAAACAACGGGATATTCTTACACAGTTTCACTAACTTTTAGTGCCATGGACAAAGAATGCAATGAGTTGACTTACCGGCAGGGACAGGGAGTCTGGGGAGTCCAGGAGCAGACTCAAATCATCCTGAAACAGTTTCAGTTTCAATATACAGTGTGCAGAATTTAAAGGATTAATGCAAAACAGATGTTACAGTGTGACGTCATTCAGTCCAAATGCAGCCAGAAGACAAAACTCTGCATGTTTTTATATCACCAAATAATAAGAACGGACACGAATATGGTTTTAACGTCCTTTTATTTCACCGTCAGATGTAAAACTGATTCAGGTACTTTGAATATTTGTTTGCAAAAGGTTATTTGATTATGTAAACTTGTTATGGAAAACGTTTCTCTGACCAAAAGATTTTTTTTGGGGTCATTGTTAGTAGACTCTTTTATCCATAGTGACTTACAAAGTGAGCACAGGGTTCATCACAACATCCCTGTAGCAATGAGGGTTAAGGGTCTTGCTCAAGGACCCACACTGGTAACTTCAGTGGACCCGAACTTCAGATTGATAACCCAACATCCTAACCTGAGTTACCGCGCCCTGCATTGAGCTCTAACACTCCCAATGGGCTCAACAAGCACAGAATCTCCACTTTCTTTACATTTCTTTACAGGTTTACAGATTATTTCATAATTATGACTCGTGGATGAACCCACTCTGAACACCCCCCCCCCACACACACACACCAATCCACATGACTCACCCACGGTGAAGACATTCCAACTGCACAGGGCTGTGACTCTGAAATCACAGCACACACACACACATACACACACATACATACATATACACACATACATACACACACACACATACATTTACATACATACACATACACACACACATACATTTACATACATACACACACACATACATACATATACACACACATACATACATATACACACACATACATACACACACACATACATTTACATACACACACATACATACATATACACACACATACACACACACATACATTTACATACATACACACACACATACATACATACATACATACACACACACATACATATACATACATACACACACACATACATACATATACACACACATACATACATATACACATACATACACACACACATACACACATACATACATACACACACACATACACACACACATACATACATACACACACACATACATACATACACACACACACATACATACACACACACACTTCAGTATTAAGTTTATAAGAAATAACGCGGCAGTTCAAACACATTCAGGTTCTTTTACAGAAGGTTCGTCTGTGATGAATAAACTGAACACAAAAACACACAAAACTAACCTACAGCCCATCATCATCATCATCAACCGACCAGGAAATAAAAAACAACTCTGCCCACTCCCTTCCCAACAAAACGCGATCTCCATTTCGTCTCTTGTAGGTTGTAAACAGCGGGTTTTAACGTCTCTGTGGATCAGAATATCACTTTGTTTTCTTTACCTCGGTCCAGAGGGAAGCGGAGTTTAACCAGAGCGCCGCCCGTCCGCCGCACAGAGGGAGTCTAATCCGAGGCGGCTCCTTTGCTTATATCAGGGATCATGGGCGTTACGTGTCGACTCACGGAGTCGATCTCCTCCGTTGATTCATAGAAACCGAATGATTCCGACTCGTTTGGAGTCTCGCGGTTTGCACGTTGAGCTGCTTTATTTTCATCAGTTTCACGAATTTCTGTTTAAAATTTAACTTTTAGCAAAAAAAACACGATGCTTCATTTATTTTTAAAACGCCAAAAGAAGATGGACAAGGCTCAGCCAACCGAGTGAGTCATTTACATCCATTATCTCCCACTTTATTCTCTGCTATGGTCGCGGGGGGGGGTGATGGGGGTGATGGGGGTCTATCACTGGACACACACTCACACACATTCTATATGGGGCAATTTGGAGAACTCAATTGACCTTAATCCATGTTTTTGGACTGTGGGAGGAAACCGAAGAAGCCGGAGGAAACCCACGCGGACACGGGGAGAACATGGAAACTCCACCCAGATTGGGATTCGAACCGGGAATCCCTAGAGCTGAGAGGAGAACATGCTAATCACTAAGCCACCGTGCCGCCCTGATGGTATATTTATTCATTCATTAATTCATTCATTATCCACCGCTTTATCCTATATTAGGGTCGCGGGGGGGGGGGGGTTCCCTATGCCCATCCAGGGGAGAACATTTGGGCAGATACACCCAGTACAGGACGCCAATCTATCACTGGACACACACTCACTCACACACACACTCTATATGGGGCAATTTGGAGCACTTAATGGACCTTGATCCATGTTTTTTGGACTGTGGGAGGAAACCGGAGAACCCGGAGGAAACCCACATGGACACAGGGAGAACATAGGAACGCCGTGCCGCCCTAATGGCATATTTACAAAGTGCAATATGTTTATAAACACTTTTATTGAGTTTTGCATAAATGTTAAATCTTCCTCACGTTATAAAAATCTTATCAGCAGCTGCAGGATATCACCCCCCCTCTGATCCTCCACCTTATTATTTGTTATCAGTTATTTGTAACGTGGACTGAATGATTAACCACTGTGTGTGTTTTTATTCATACAAGAACCATTGTTTGTATTTTATCTCTTAGAGTTTATTCAACTTTTTAAAGCTTTCAGTTTAAAAAAGTTCATGTTTTAATTGTTTTGTTCGTAAATAAGGTTAAAAAGGAACATACTATTTATATCTGATTCGCACATTTAATTTTAATTCAATTTTAAGGTTTATTGTGGTCCATAAAGTTAGTAAAACATACAAACACAATTTAATCTTAAATTAATTTAATGTTTGTCACTAATTAACGGTGTTTTTCTTGAGTCACGTTCTAATGCAGGTTTTATGCAACAGTGGCATCTAGTGGTAAAACATAACATGACAATGTGAAGTTTACACGAAAAAAACAATATGAATTAAGAATTAAAGTTATTCTATAAGAATTAAAGATAATTAATGTAAAAAAAAATTAAATATACAGTTTTACTAGATTATCTAAATAATCAATTAAAAATAGATTTTTTAAATAACCAATTTAAAAAATAAGATTAAATAAATCATTATAAATTAAATGTTACTTTTCTTACATTAGTGCCCGAATCAAAAAATGTTGTGCAAAATTTAAACTAAAAACGTAAACTATTGTTTTGTTTAACTGCATTTCCCAGCATTTATATTAGAATATTTATTTATGTAGATAGACAGCCCTCAATCGAGGCTCATGGGGATTTGCCTCCCTCTGCCGACTATAACTGGAATAACATCAAAATAATGAATGTTATAATAATGAACGATGTGGGCCAGATCTGGACCAGAATAATCTTTATTTCATCTCATTATCCTCCGCTAAATTCCCTACCAGGGTCGTGCGGGCACGTACTCACACAAATACACTCTTTAAGGTGCAACTTAGATAGGGGCAATTTAGAAGGGTCAATTTACCCTGAATTTAGGGCGGCACGGTGGCTTAGTGGTTGGCATGTTCTCCTCTCAGCACTAGGGATTCCCGGTTCAAATCCCCATCTGGGTGGAGTTTCCATGTTCTCCCCGTGTCCGTGTGGGTTTCCTCCGGGTTCTCCGGTTTCCTCCCACAGTCCAAAAACATGGATCAAGTCAATTGAGTTCTCCAAATTGCCCCATATAGAGTTTGTCTGTGTGAGTGAGTGTGTGCCCAGTGATAGATTGGCGCCCTGTCCTGGGTGTATCTTCCCAGCGCCCGAAACGTTCTCGCCTGGATGGGCATGGGGAACCCCCCTGCGACCCTAATAGAGGATAAAGTAGAAGATAATGAATGAATATATAATAATAAAGTAATAAGAATACATTCATTAATTCCAGATTGTAAATGCTGAATCTGTGTGTCCAAAAACATGGATAAATTTAATTGAGTTCTCCAAATTGCCCCATATAGAGTGTGTTTGTGTACTTGCAGTATATCTCATTAAATATGCAATATTTTAGTGGTGGACGTGCTTTAGACCTGTTAATAATTATATACATATATTATTTGTTTGCTGATAAATATGCATACAGTTGTGCATTGTTTAAAAAATACACATATTTATGTTTTATAAAAGTAAGAAAATGTGTATAATATCTATAAGCTGTAATTGAATGATGTTCATTGCGGATTTCTGACCTTATTGTTGAAGAGGATGTTGCAAGTAATGCAAACACAGCGACTGAGCTGCTGCACTCCATGAAATCAGCTATAAAGCATCTATCACTTCGGTTTCCGAGCTCTCCGGATCGTCCCTTCGTCTGATCATCCTCTTGCATGTAGTACACAGCAGACAGACACATACGGACAGATAGACGGCCACCACGAGCCACACGACCGCACTGAAAATGGCAAAGCACAACAGGTTCCTGTCCATCTCTATCAGATCTATTGAATTAAGGGACAGAGAGAAACAGAGACAGGGACAAATAACAGTAAATATATATTCAACTGGGGATTTCAGAGCCATATAAACATTAATATATCACTTACGTTTCCAGTGCAAAGCCCAGCAATCTGTGTAATTGTTTATAATAACCTTCTGTCGTCCTGCATGGTCCTACGATAAAGCTGGTCTCAGGAAATGATAAAGCAAACATGAGCCGGTCATAAAAACTAATCAGCCTGACAGCCAGGATATGAGGATGTGTGTGTGTGTGTGTGTGTGTGTGTGTGTGTGTCTACGCTTGCACCTAAACGGATAGAAACTATAACAGACTACAGATGAGCAGCGTTATTGTATATACACAATTATAAACCTCTGTGTCTGAACAAGGGTGGCTTAGTGGTTGGCACGTTCTCTCAGCACTAGGGATTCCCGGTTCGAATCCCAATCTGGGTGGAGTTTCCATGTTCTCCCCGTGTCTGCGTGGGTTTCCTCTGACCCTATCCTATTTTAGGGTCACGGGGGGGGGTTTCCCATCCCACACCCAGGACAGGGCGCCAATCTATCGCTGGGCACACACTCACTCACACAGACACACTCTATATGGGGCAATTTTGAGAATTTAATTGACTTGATCCATGTTTTTGGACTGTGGGAGGAAACAGAGAACCCGGAGGAAACCCACGCGGACACGGGGAGAACATGGAAACTCCACACAGATGGGGATTCGAACCGGGAATCCCTAGGGCTGAGAGGAGAACATGCTAAACACTAAGCCACCTCTATCGGTAATATTTTATTTATTTTATTTAAAATTTTGACGCATAATCCACTACTAGGGTCGGGAGGGGGGGTCCAGGGGAGAACGTTTGGGTCACTGGGCAGATACACCAAGGACATAGAGCCAGTCTATGGCTGGGCACACACACACACACACACACACACACACACACACACACACACACACATAGGGCAAATAAATTAAGGTTGCTTACTTTTTTCTGGACATATTTTACTAGATTGATGAATAATAAATTTAATTAAAGTATTTTTTATTCAAGACTCACATAGAGTCACCTGATTTATATTTATTTCTTATTCAAGGAGAGAGAAATAGAAGTGTTTGTTAGTTCTGTCACCGTGGCAGTTTGCTGCACCTCCACTTGGTGGAGTCTCCTCCACACTTTGGAGCCGAATTGAAATGGAGCTGCCACTGAGGGTCAGAATGAGACTGGAGCGCTGGGCGGGGATGACGGACATGTGCTTCTGATTGCTCATGAAAAACAAGAGAGAGTTATAGAGAAAAACTAAGACAACAAATAACATTTTCCCTTTCGCTGCTCCGCTCTTGTTTTCTGGCATCTTTTCCAAACAGAGGCCTTGCGAGCGAGCGAGCAGAAACCCACACGTGAGCATCGGATGCACGTTGTTCTGTTTCCCGTAATGTGACCTGTGAATAAAGATGGCGTGCCAAGACTTCTATTAATGTGCCAGCAGAAGCGTAGCCACACAAATCCGGTACCACTGAAACCCAAACGGCCTCTGACTTCAAACCCAGCGACGCTCCTGCGCCGTAATGACAGTGGAAGCCATCGAATGATAAACGCCTGACCCGACTTCCTCTCCCGGCTTCAACCCGAAGACCCTATAGAGATTTCAATCAGCATGTAATTAATATTTTGGGAGAGGGAACACATCGGGAAGCAATTATTCAATAAGTCCTACCCCCCACTTAACGTGGCCATCCGTGTGCATGTCCATAGGGTGTTCTCTGGTGGAACTCCTTGACTGACAGCACCGCTGATGCGAAGTGAAAATCAAGCACCGCGTATTTACGACAGCAGAAAATAATACTCCCAAGCTTAATGAGTTTAAAGAATCGGGCTGTTTGCAGACAACACAAAAAAGAAAAACAACTGAATTGAACTGTAAAAAAAAAGCGTCACCAAAGATCGCAGTGTGAGAACAAAGAAGTTAAAATTATTCATTCATTCATTATCTCCCGCTTATCCTCTATTAGGGTCGCGGTGGGGTTCCCCATGCCCATCCAGGGGAGAACATCTCGGGCGCTGGGCAGATAGACCCAGGACAGGGCGCCAATCCATCGCTGGGCACACACTCACTCACACAGACACACTCTATATGGGGCAATTTGGAGAATTCAATTAACTTGATCCATGTTTTTGGACTGTGGGAGGAAACCGGAGAACCTGGAGGAAACCCACGCAGACACGGGGAGAACATGGAAACTCCACCCAGATGGGGATTCGAACCGGGAATCCCTAGCGCTGAGAGGCGAAC